>JAODAL010014942.1:0-85596 GCA_025379985.1 Phyllomedusa bahiana | reverse complement strand
GCAAAGATCAAAGCAGCTCAAAACTCTAAATTTGGGAAACCGTGAGGAAAAGGCTGCGGATAAATAAAGAAAAGAAGGAAAGTAGATTTGTTTTTGCAATGTTCCCTTTGATTTTTCAGTAAAGCCTTTTAAACAACAAAAAATTGTACAGTACATTTGAAAGGGTATTTTAAAAAGTAAACACCAAACACATATGCTCTATTTGGTATTAAAATGATCCTGGAGTTGGTGTTGTGTATCCTTCTCGTTGTTTTGGTGGTTGTATATAGTATAGATCGTGATTATCCTTTGTCACATTTTACACGTGAAAGGGTGGTAAATGATGAAAAGATAGAAGCAGCTCTACATTAAAGTTGTGTGAAAAAATTACTTTTTTAGATGAATTCTGTACTTTTTTTTAAGAATTTTTTCTTGGGTTTTCTTTTTTTTTGAACTAAAACCCAGATGGACTTTAAAATCTAAAACAAACAAAAAGTCTACTGACATTTTTGTTTGTGTAAATGTTTGCTCTAGGGCTTTTTTTTTCCCCAAAAAAATATCCCCAGAATTTTTTTTTTTTTACTTCTTATAAGAACACAAGACGAACCTCCCACACAAGTAAAGATAGGAATACTAAATTATATAGCAAACCAAAAAAAATTTTCCTTAAAAAAACCTTTTTTAATTATACCTTTTAAAAATGCAATAAAAAAAAACTCCCCTAAGAAAATTTAAATACAAAAGGGCAAAAAAACCCCCTATTTATACATTAGGGTACTTTTACACCACAGATTTGTTTTCTGAGAACCCCCCCCGAAAAGGGCGACCCCACAAAATACAATTAGTCCCTGGATAGAACCCTTCCTAATCTAAATCAACCCCAAAGGGTATAGCAATAAAAAACACCAGGTAAAAGTAACATTTTTGGGAGTCACATCATCTGGAGTGATTTACGATTAAAACATCCCCCAACGTCACATTTCAGACTAGGAGGAAGTTTTGAGCAGGGGGCTCACATTTGTCCCTACTAAAATTTTGGGGAGTTTGAGGGGGCAAGGTCTCCACTTTTTCTCGGAAAGTAAAATGGGCTAGATTTTTTATAAAAGGTATAAAGGAATGTGAGGAACGGGGATTGAGAGGGGGTGACCTAACGGGGGCCCATATTTTGGTGATTTGATGTCAGGGAAAGTAGGCCTGGGGGAGAGGGCCCTTTACCTCTTTAAGTGAAAAAAAGTAATAGGGAAACCCCTCCTAAACCTATTGTGTATTGTTCTTTTCTTGAGACTGTGTTAGGCGAATGAAAAATCTAAATGACTCCAATAAGGGCCCTAGCAATTTTGTCCAGGAAGAGAGACGGGTCCAAAATGATTTTTGAGGGGGACCCCCGTATTATAAAACCCGGCGGATAAGGGGGGTAATGTGGTGTGATGGTGTTAATCAATCCTTAAAATGTGTTTGGATTTCTTAGGATAGATCTGGTTATGAAGTCTTAGAAAAGGCCAACAGTTCTTCTTGGCAATTAAAATCTGTGCTGGACGATGTTTTGGGGTGAAAGATTATTAGCAAAAGGAATTGACTTTTTACCCCCTGAATTCCAAGGAAACCCCTTCTAGGGGGTCCCGAAGGTACATAAGGGGGGTTTAAACCCCTTAGAGGTAGCCCCCATGTCTTGGGATTGGCAGTTTGCCCCAAAAATATAGGTGTATATGTGGAACCAACTTGAGGGGGAATTTTTTACCCTTTACCCTCCTATATCAGAGATACTTTGACCTGCCCCTTTAAATTGGAAAGGTGTAAGGTTGATGGAGTTACCCTACTTTGTGCATTGATGTAGAGCCCTTACTCCTCCATACGCATGAGGGGGGTTTGAAGGCAGTAAAACACTTTTTGGACACTCGAGGGACTCAATTTGGGAAAAAAAAATGAGTTCATTTTACCCCTTCTTAAATTCTCCTGGAAAATAAATTTTTTGTTTTGGGCCCGGGGAAGGTTACCACCGTCGGGGCAATGCGTTTGGGAGCCGATGCTCCCACATAGCAAATTGCTCCTGGGTGGTGGGAGGACCGATGGTTTTCAGTAAAGAAAGAAAAATTTCTTTGATGTCATGTCGTTTGTGGGCACGTACTTTGACGTATTTTTACTTGGAAAGGGGATAGGTCGTCCTTTACTGATTTGTTGGAGTTAAATCATACTAAATAGGCTTGAAGTTTACCTTTCCCATCAAGAATTCACCTTACCTTTCCCTTTTGATCAAAATTTTAAACCCAAAAATCCTGACAATACGTTGAGTACAAAGGTTTTGGGAAAGGGGACAATCCCACCAAAGCCCCCTAGGTGGGATAGTTGTCACCGGGCCCTTGTTAGGGGGAATTTTTCCCGGGGGCATATCGGGGGTGAGGGGAATTGTTCTGATATTCAAACTTTTAAAAGTAGGCAGGGATCTGAGGGAGAGGTTTCGTAATGGGGGGGTTTTCCTGTCATCCCTAAAAAAAGTTCCCGAAGCCATCAGGGGGGACCGTGTGGCCTCTGGTCCCCAAAGTGAAACAGGGGGAAAAGTGAGGAATGTGAGGAATGATCTGCGGATTATTGGAGAATAAAATTCCCAGGGTTTGGTTCAGGAAATTGTGAGGAAGTTTTGGGGAAAGTCCTACTACAGGACGAATTCTCAAGAGATACTCCCCACAGTTCCTCCATTCCTACAGAAAGGGCGGAGCCTACGGGATGGGCTGGTAAAAGTCACTTTGTGGTCCACAGAGGGAGGTGGCTGGGTTGACAACCCAATGTTTTTTTAAGTTGGTATGTGTAATTGTGCCAGTTGTAAACAATTGTAAGCCCTTTGGCAATGTGGAAAACCCTTTAAATATACCATTGGTTTTCATAAAACTGTGTTTCGTTGGTGTTGTGTTTTGGCCCTGCCCTGTGGTTTAAAAATATGTCGGGAAGACTTTTTGTGAGTTTGGAGGGAATGGTGAGCTTTTGGGGATATAGGAAAACAACATGATACCCCTATTTAAGGATGTGTGGGAAAAAAACCCAACGGTAGGATAGATGTTATGCAATTTAGAGGGATTGATCTAGTAAAAGCCCCCGTTGAGGGGGATTGGGACCAAAAACATTTACAACGAGGACCAGTGATATACAGACTTAATAGTGTATTTTTTTAAAGGGGCAAAAAAATCTTATCTTTTACGTGCTTTTGTAGGTATCGCTTGAATGTATGTATTTTCTGTTCTATAAACTCTTTGAAACAGATTCCCTTAATTAAATTTGTGTTTTTTGCCAATTACCTAAGTTTGATAGCCTTTATGATTCCTGGCTTACTTCTTTTTTGTTGAAAGTAAAGGGTGGATTATTTCATTTCTCGACACCCAAATGTATCGTTTACTTGGGCCTTTTTTTGGAGACATTTTTAAAAAAAAAGGAATTGTGTTTTGCATTTTTGGCCCAGGTCTGCAAAATGCAGGGGAAAAATGGTGCTACGTTACATTTGGCATCAATCGATTTCTCCCCTTTTGCTTTTTTGTGCTTTTTTTTTTTGAAACTTTAGAGAGCAACCTATTCTAGTGTGTCTTTCACGGCATTTGGTGGTAGTGCGCGTGGCGGGGTCTGTAGAATGTCGGATATCGGCGCATGGCGGTACCCCCGCTCGATGTCTCCGTCGCCTGTTGGTATTTCTGAATGCGCAGTACCTTTTTAGACGCCGTGAGTTGCATGGGAGATGGAGACACATGGTTTTGAAGTGAGTCCCGCTCGTTTACAGGGATTAGGGGGCGGTTTTTCCTCAGGAAAGGCAGGTATTAAGGGGCTATAAATACCCTTTGGGATTTAGTAGATGTGTGGGACGCCATACACCAAGCGATTTACAAGTTTCACCCGGGAGTCACATTTCCCTGGCTTGCACTATTCTTCAGATGATGCATGAAATTTCAACTGGAGGGTTTAGGTTATCTTTTGCTCTGATGTAGTTAGTCAAGTATTAGGGAAGGAGGGCATTGGAGAATATATTATTTTTTTTCTATGTTTTTTTTTCAGTTGGACTATTGTTTTTGACCCCTGAGGAGTCCCTGGGATGGGACGAAACGGGGTTTGGGGTGTTTTTGAAAACGCTGGGGGTCGTTTTTAATGCGCGTGTTTGTGTGTGTGTTTTATTAATGACTCTTGGGGTGTCTCCTGCATCTTTTGGCCCAAAAACCCTGGGCTTTTTACAAAAGTTCTTCACAGAAACTTTTTGTCTGGCGCTTAATGTACTATTCCTATATTATTAGCCCTGGCCCCTTATCCGTTTTGTTTTGACCTGGTAGATACATGTATATACCCCCTGTTGCCAGCGGATAAGGAAGGGGTGTATCCGGTCATCTGGCTTTCTTTTCTGTATGCGCGTGTTCTGGGCCCTGCTGTAAATTATTGGAATTTCCCTTTTGGGGCCCATTGTGTTATTATATATATATCTCTATCTATGGGGTTTTTCAGCACTTTATTTCCCGAAAAGCGCATTTTTTGATATATAGACATCAGGGTTTACGCTGGCTTCTACCGGGTTTTTTTTGCTATACCCCCTTTGGGTTGTTTTAGATTAGGAGGGTTCTATCCCGGCACTAAATTTTATTTTGTGGGGTCGCCCCTTTTTGGGGGGGGTTCTCCGCTTAATGCAAATCTGTGGTGTGACAGTACCTAATGTAGTAGTATAGGGTGTTCTGTTTTCCTGTTGTTTTTAAATTTTTTAGTGTAGTTTTTTGTTTTACATTTTTAAAAGGGATAAATTTAATAAAGGTTGTTTTTTAAAGGGAAAATTTTTTTTTTCTTATAAAAGGGGAACAAACAAAAAAAATACCCCAAATTTTAAAAACCATACGAAATGCTTGAAATTCATAGTTTTTTTCAAACTGGCAGTGCCCGGGCATAGCAAGAAATTATGTGTAAAACTTTCTGCTAAGTCATAGGAGTCAAGCCACTTCTATTAAATTTTTGATTACTATAACCCTGTACCCCTAGCTTCGCTCTGCTTTGTTTGATTATTTAGGTGCTTTTTTTTTTTATTTACACAGCCCGCCCAAACCCAAAATAAGAACCCAAAGTTTTTACCTTTTTGGGTAATACTTGACTATGTGTTCCCGCTTACTCAGATAGAGTGCTTGTCGCATGATGGGCCCAAAGTTTTAAATTTTTTTAAAGTATGTCAAATACATCCCCATTTTAGGGCTAGACTTTAAAATTTAAAAAGGACATGGGAGATTTTCAACTTGTGTATCATCCAACACACTTAGGAAGCATATAATGTAAAAAGGGTAAATAGGTGTAAAAATAGTGAAGATCAAGGAGTACATGTAAAGCTTTTGATTGTAAAATGCATGTACATTTTTACACAACATAATCCAGTATCTGGAATATCTTCATGCTGCAAACTTGCCATACTATTAATTCCACACAAGAAAAAAGGAGGAATAGAAGTCAACTCATTAAAATACATAAATATGTTTATTAAATTATGTGAATAAAATCTTATTATAAAAGAGAGACTTATCCCAAAGAAAAGCCAAACCTAGTGCATAGACAATACTGAAAAAGTCCCACAATTAAAATACTTTATTATTAATATTACAAACCATACCAATGATAAATCCTTACCCAAAATTGAAAATGTTGTACCCAACAAGATAATCAAAGATACAGATCATCAAATTTAGAACAATTTTTTTTTTAACATCTGCAGAAACATACAGTAATTCAAGCAAAATTCATACATATCCACGGCAGAAAAATAATGTGATTTATACTTAAAGGGGTTATATCAATACATTGATTTATTTTTATGTTACAAATCTTGCAAAACCAATTCACTTTGCAATATGTGTTCATTAACAGTATCCTACTTATTCTGAGATATCCCCTCTTGTTTGGGCTGTATCAGCTCCTCAGATCGCTATAGCTACAGACCTGTTTGATCTCTCCTGATAGCCTGCCAGCACTGGCTGTTATAGCTACAGACCTGTTTGATCTCTCCTGATAGGCTGCCAATGTTGGTTGCTATAACTACAGACCTGGTGTCCTCAGCAGCTCGTCATTGCCAACAGAAGCCAGTAAACACACCCATGAATTAAAAAATGAAACTGAACAAAAAGGACTCAGGTAAAGTGAATGAATGTAGTGAGACAACCCCTTTAACCCAGAGTAATATAGATAGTCAAATAGGTAATCAGGTGAGGACGTGCTGCCCCAACGCACGGCGTCATCTGTTAATTAGTCAGGTCATTCATTCTGTGAAGAAACAGGTGTCATTTATGGCCTTTATTTAATGAAGGAGGGAAGCCAATGTTGTTCCTGCTAGTTTTAGCCCATTCACAAAAAAGAAACGCAATCGGGTCGTTACAGACATTGTATTAAATGAAAGAACGTTGATCAAGAATTAGATTGGAGGCGGCGAATCATATCAAGAAGGGCAGAAAATAATTACTGTACTGTACGTTATGCAGACTGTCAACTTCTACCATGCCCTGCTGTGCCCTGAGGGCCTTTGTTAGGCTTCTGGGTCGTCGTGGCTGTGGGAGATAAAATGGAGCTCTTCTGTCTTTTGCGTAGCTGCCACAGTGCGATTGAATAAGGTGTTAATTTCCAGGACCAACGTAAACTCTGGCCGATGGTCAATACCTTAGGATATCGTTGTATCTTAGTAGCGGGATACACGCCAGTGATTGGGCGGCCTCTATGTTTGTGCCTACACGACACTTTCCGTAAATTTAATGGCATTTTGCGTAACCTTTGGAGCATGGACGGTCAAATAATTGGGATGGGGTTTCTAAGGGAACCTGTCAGGTGGTTTATGTGCTCGTATCTTGAGAGAAGAATATGATAGAGGAAAGGAGCTGAGCTCTTTGTATATAGGGTTATCGTGAATGTAGAGCAGAGAAATCTGTGAAAGTGAAACTAAAAGTACTGTTTACCAGCCCACTCAGTTAAGCTCTGTATATATATGTAGCTGTTCAATCACCTATTATTGGGGTGGGAATAAACAGGATTGTATTGGTCTCTTAAGGGGTCCCGTCAGTGTTTTCTCTGCTTTTCCACTCAGAGATCATGCTCAAAATATATAAACCAATTTATTACATAGTACAGACTTCTTTCCCTCTATTATATCCTGGCTTTCAGAGAGGGTAGCTTTAGCCATAACAGGATCTCCTTAAATGTAACCAATTCAGTGGGCATGTTGATGGGTTGCTGCTTTTCACCTACTATATTTAGTTATATTCAACATCTGGAGAGGCACTATCCTCCTGCACCAACTTCTATTATGCATACTTTCGCATTTTCATGGTTATGTTTATTCCTAAGATGAATTTAAAATCCATTTTTAATATACATTGGACAGATGCGAGTTGATAAATTTCTGTTGGAGAGAACTACCATACATTGCTTAGAGACAATAGTCTTCATGAGTTCTCAACATCACCACATTACGAAGAAATGATTGCAACGGAAGAATCGCGTGAATCTCATAATTGGTTACAAATACGGTTACTTAACATAGGTTATAGTCTAGAGCCATTTTTGGATATTGCTAGAAGAGTACAAAAAAATAAAAAATGTACTGCTTCAAAAGCCTTTCTGTGAAAGACCTTTTCAATAACCTTACTTATTCCTTTTATGAGAAAGGACTGCGCCACTTACTCATCTCAAGATTTAAGACTTCAGAACAACAAAATTAAGCAATGCTTATGTTTATAGTGCCTAGGAAAAGTATGCTCTGAGACATGCCTTTATATTAGTGGCTATAAGACTCCCAGAGGAGCCATGAATAAAAGTTACAGTTAGGCTCGTTCACACGGCTTTTTTGTTCGCGGATTGGCGCCGTACATACGCGACGTGGATTTGCGCTGCAGTACGGCGCCAATCCGTCGGAGATAGTTTAGTAAATTACGGTAATCCACTGCTCTCATAGAGCAATAACAGCTGGATTCAGTCGCTCCTCCCGCTCGGGAATCCGCGCTGGGGGGAGGAGAAAGTGACATGACGATTAATTATGCCGCGTATCGCCGTAGATAATAACAGTTATGGGAACGTGGTAGTGGAGCCCCCGCCGGCACTCAGGGCCCCGCCCCCGTACCGCCCATATTCACGCCGGATTGTGAGCGCAATACGGCTCACAATATCCGCCGTGGAATATAAGCGTGTGCAACAGGCCTAAGGTTTCCCGAAAAAAAATGGCTCAATTGCATGCAAGGATTACAATGCTGTGGGACATGAAGAGAGAATTGGAATGGACTGGAACCTTTAGGCTATGTTCAATGGCGTAAAATGGGAAGTAATCTCGCCCTTATTCCGCGCCGTACTGCGCTCTAATTAAGGGTGAGATACTGTCGTCCCTTATTACGGTTATCCTCGTTATCTTAGAGGACTATGGTATTACGGCTCCTCTCCCTGCGCGCACATTTCGGACTGAGCGGGGAGAGAACGTGTGAAGTGATCATGTATAAATTATTCAAGGCGTATCGCGCGTGATAATGAACTGTCTATGGGGCCGCGCGGGTGCCGACCCCGTACACTCGGCGTAATTGCGGGCGAAATACGTCACAATTACTGCCGTGTGACATAGCCTTAGGGTGATTTCATACGGTGCGTTTTTTTATGCGGTTTTGGATGGGTTTTTGTGCAGCGCGGCACATAGCAAATTAATGATGGTACATTACATACACAAAAAAATAATTAAAAATGCACCAAAAAATGTTCCGTTTCAGTCCCGCCCTGCCCCCCCCCCCCGCCTGATAGGGAGGACCGGTCACAAGTGTGGAAAAGCACCCGTTATTACTGAATAAAATCATATCTAACAGCCAGATGGATCAAAAAAACCAAGAACCAAACATTTGTAGTAGTATAAAAGGCGTAATTTATTATTTGGTGCCTAGAAATGTGTCTCTACAGTCAAGGGCCAAAGTTTTGAGAATGACCACAAATAGTATATCTTTCACTTGATCTGTGCCTCTGGTTTTTTTGTGTGTTTGTCAGATGTTTTTCATCACATGCATGATATTACAAAGTGCAATCATTTTCATGATTAACAAAAGCTTTTATTGACAGTTAGATTTGAGTTTCAAGGCAGCAAGTCAATATTTGCAGTGTTTTTACCCTTCTTCTTCAGGACTCTGCAATTCTCCCCTGGCATGCTTCATCAACTTACTGGACCAAATTATGACTGATAGCAGTCCATTCTTGCACAATCAATGTTGATTTTGTCACAATTTGTTGGTTTGTTGTTTGTACCCGTCTCTTTTGAATTGACCAAAGTTTTCATGGGTTTAGATCTGGGAGTTCCAGGCCTTGGGACCCAAAATCTCCTTGTTTTGGTCCCTGAGCCATTTTAGTTATTCATTAGCTTTATGCAAGGTGCTCATCATGCTGGAAATGGCATTGTTGATCACCAACTGCCTTGGTGGGTTGGGAGAAGTTGTCTTGGAAGACTTTCTGGGTACCATTCTTTATTCATGGATGTGTTTTTAGGCATGTTCGTTAGCTGAAGCCGATTCCTTGATGAGAAGCAACCCCACACATCGTATGGGTTATGATGCTTTACAGTCTGGCATGAGAAATGGGACTGGTGGTATCCGCTCTCCTCGTCTTTGAACAAGCTGTTTTCCAGATATTCCAAACATTCGGAAAGGGGATTTCTCAGAGAAAGATGACTTTACCCAGTCTTCAGAGTCCACTCCTGTACCTTTGGCAGAATATCAGGTTGTCCAGGGATTTTTTTATGGAGTGAAGTGGCTTCTGTGCTGTCCCCTCCTTGACACACAGGACTTGCTCATTTGAGTCTCCGCTCACAGTGCGTGCAGATGCACTTTACCACCTGACTGCTGCCATTTCTGAGAGTTCTGCCACTGCTGGGGTAGCCAGATTCCGAAGATGAAACACTTTTAAGAGACGGTACGTGGCGCTGCTGCGTCTTTCTTGGGAGCCTTGGAGCCTTTTTGGCAACAATGGAACTCTCTCGTGAAAATTCCTTGAGGATTGCGTTAGGATCTGTTTAATGAGGTTGCAATCTTTTTAGCTGCGTACTCTTCCCTGTTTGGCCAGTTTTGTGCATGCAATGATGACTGCATGTGTTTCTGTAGAGTAACCATGGTTAACAGAAGAGAAACAATGATGCCATGCACCAGCCTCCTTATTAAAAGTGTCCGTGGTGTGATTCTTTACTTAATCATGACTGATTGATCTCCAGCTGTCACATCAACACCCACACCTGTGTTAATGGAGGCAATTATGGAAATCGATGTTAGCTGGGTCATTTTAAGGGAGGCCTCTGCATAATGAAGTTTGGAAATGTGTTTTGGGGGAGGAAAAAGTTCATTTTTAGGCAACTATTGACTTTTGCAATTAATTGATGTTAAGATTGATTCACTCTTTTAACCATTAAGAGTATATGCAAACTGCATTATATAACCTGATTGCAGTAGGCCTTTGTAAAATTAAAATTTGTATCATTCTCAAAACTTTTGGCCATGACTGTATATGTGTAGTGTTTTTATTACATCAATGGTAACTTTTCATACATTACTTCTGTACATTAAATCAAAATTAATATTTTTATATAAGGTCTAAGCAAAGGGGGTTTTTGCACATTGCCCTATAACTAGTGTTGAGCGGATTGCGTGGGCGATCGAGAGTCGATCGATAGTCGATAGTCGGCCGCTATGATAAGGTTTTTCGATAGTGAGCTTCGATTATGAGCGATTACATTAAAGTTATGGGGGAGAAGCAACAACACTTCATGATTTCACCACAAACAAGGCTTGGAGACAGCTGAAATTAACATCCAAAACAGTTCATATGGATAAGTGCTACATCTTAGGCAAACACACTAAGGTATATAAAAGTCACAGAAAAATGTCACATGACCACTCACTATCCCTGTCTTGTTACCACAGCATGACCCTTAAATCTTCAGCATCACACAAATAAAACGTGCCCAGAAGGCAGATGATTTGAACCATATGTTACTTGAACTGGACATTGAATATCCCTGTCCTGGAACGCAGAATGAGCCCGAAACCTGCATGACCCCAGATTTAAAAGTGCCGCAAAAAAAGGTGTCTTTCAACCACATTTTAGTTGAACTGGACACTATCTATATCTGTCTGTACCGCAGAATGACTTTAAACCTGTCTGACCCAACTGTTAAATAAAAGTGCCAGTAAAATGAGTCTTTCAACCTCCATTTTGTTGAAACTGGAACATTATACTGTACTGTCCTGAGGCGCACAGTATGACCATTAAACCTGTCTGGACCCAGGATTACAAGTGCCGGAAAAAAGGAGTCTTTCAACCACATTTTTAGTTGATGACATTGGAATAGAACTGTCCTGATGCCACGCATGGGACCCAGGGCGGAGTTACAGGCTGGGTGAGGTGTGAGCCCAGGTGGCGTTTCCCGTCATCACTATTAATCACGAGGTTAAAATGCCATGATGACGCAGCAACAAAAAACTGTCGGTGCTTTTTGTAGCAGAGCTGCGGATGCGAAGTGTTTGAGTACTACCAGCCATTCCTCATTGACTCAGTCAAGACCCTGGGTAGCGCTTGACTCCGTATGAGTAGCGGACCATTGAGCTGTCACTTGTAAATACTGGTGGTTTACGATTCCTGTTACACCAGGTGCCCTTTTGCTTGGCATTCCTTTTCTTCATTTTTACTCTACGTGATGGAGTAATTGTCTCTGTTCTCTTGTTCTCTGTCCTGCTCCATCTCAATGTCCTGCCTGAATAACCTACATCTGGTAAGTTGTCCTGTACCTCCCTTGTACTATTCGGGGAATTTTTTTACCAGCTATTTTGTAAATGCAGTTTTTAGTAGTTTAATTCTAGAACAAAAAAACACATTTTTAAAATAGGATGGAATAGCACCTTGTCTTTGTTTCTCTTTTTTTCATTGTATTAAATGGTTGTTCTCAATACAGGGATTGTAGCTATGTTAAAGATTTGCAAAAAAAAGTCATTTTGCATATGTGTCATTAACAGTGTCCTATCATTTCATGCCTTCTTTGACTGAACATCACCTCTTGGGCCACTCTTTGACAATTGTTGAGAAACAATGTCTGTTTAGAAAAAACATTTTTTAGAATAGGAACCTGTTAGTATAGCTGCATGTCAAAGCAAAATGCCCCCAAAAATTCAAAAGCATGACCTTGAGCCACTTTGGACAAATTTGAAGAACAAATGTCTGTTGAAACAAACATTTTTATAGAAATAGGCTTGTAGTATAGCTGCATGTCACAGCATATGCCCCAAAAATTTTATAAGCATGTACCTTGAGCCACTTTGGGACAATTGTGAAGAACAAATGTCTCGTTTGATAACAACATTTTATAGAATAGGGCCTGTAGTATAGCTGCATTGTCACAGCAAAATGCCCCCAAAAAAAATTCAAAACATGACCCATGAGCATCTTTGGACAATTGTGTAGAACAAATGTCTATTAGAAACAAACTTTTTTATGATATGACCTGTTGTATTGCTGCATTTTCAAGCAAAATGCCCCCAAAAATTCATAAGCATGGCCCCTTGAGACATTTTGGTCAATGTGAAGAACAAAAAATGTCTGTGTGAAACAAATTTTTTTTATTATAGGAACTGTAGTATTGCTGCATTCAAAAGCAACATGACCCATAAATAATTATAAATGATTCTCAAGCACCTACTTGTCTGTTAAAAATTGTGAGGGAGAAATGCCACTTAGAAGCCACATTTCTGTTCCATAGGGACCATGATTATTGATGTATTCACAGCATACATGACCCCAAAAATTTTAAAATATGACTTCCAGCCACTGCTTTAAAAATTGGTGCGGGAGAAATGCCATTAGAAGCCACTATTTCTGTTCCATGGACGATGTTATTGCTGTATCTCACAGGATACATGACCCCAAAAAATTATAAAACATGGACTTCTCAAGCCACTATTAAAATTGGTCGAGGGAGAAATGCCACTTAGACGCACATTTCTGTTCCATAAAGGACCTGATTATTGCGGTTTCTCACAGCTTCATGACCCCAAAAAACTTATAAATATGACTTCTCAGACTGTTTTAAAAATTATGAGGGAGATATGGCCACTTAGCAAGCACATTTGTTCCAAAGGACAAGACCATGATTATTGCTGTAATCTCACAAGCTACATGACACCAAAAATTTTAAAATAGACTTCTCAGCCACTATTAAAAATTGTGAGGGAGAAATGCCACTAGAAGCACATTTTGTCTCCAAAGGACCATTAATTATAAGCTGTATCTCACAGCAACATGTCCTTCAAACCATTGGACAATGCGAAAACTTTCTTAGATAAAGTTAGTAAATGGAATACGGTGTTGTCATGAAACCTTGCTGTCTTTTACGGTCTATACAGCAAAACCAGAAAAATAAACTCGGGGAAAAGAGAAAAAAAATTGCAGAAAGAAATGATCATTTTAAAAAACTTTTTTAAAAGAGGACCCATTTCTGTTTGAAGGGGAATGTGAAATAGACGGCAATAATCGGTCCCCCGGGCAATTGGGGCCCACAACTTTCTCAGGATCCATGCCTGTTTCATCTTGATAAAGTCAAACGTTCCACATTATCTGGGGAAAGCCTATGGTTTGCCCTTAATATCCTCCAGCTGTGCTAAAGGCCCGCTCAGATATGACGCTGGGCTGCTGGGAAGGACAAACCTCTATGCGTGACGACCAGCTCGGGCCATTCGCCCTTTTTGGGTACCCAGAAGTCTATTGGGCCCGGGGAAACAAAAAAAAAATGGGTTTGACCCGTGATATCGGCCCTTTCTTAAAGGTCTTTGTGTGTTGGATGTGTCCCCTGCATTGCAGGTTGGTGGGTGGAAAACAAAATTGCCAGAGGTCCCCCTTTTGTTTCTGCCCCTTGCTGCGGCGCACCCCTACTTGGCACTTATGCGTAACTGCCAATGTTGTTCCCACCATGACATTTGGGGAACTTTAAAGGAAACGCTAACAGATGTCCCAGTTGATCAATCAGAAGGTCCCATTTCCTGCATTTTTTCTTATTTGGGGGGTGGAAGGAAAGTGCTAAATTTTGTTTTGTACCAGGACCAGGAGGGTGGCCCCCAGAAAACTTTTTTTTCATTTTGAGGCCAAATGCGAGGATCATTTTTTGGAGGAAATGGAGCATCCAAGCACTGTGGAGATGGACCCTTGATTTCCCAAAGCTCTGGGTCGAGGGGCACTAGCAAACTGATTTCCCTCATTTTCCCTCCTCCCGCTCAAATTTGCGCCAACCCTTTTTTCCAAAAGGCAGGGAGTCCGGTAACATGGGTGTCTGGGAAATACCCCCTCCTCCTCCCCCTCCCCTGCCCCCCCGGCCGTTTCAACACAGCCTGATTGCTGAGATGATGCACCGAGAGCTGATGCCCCACCTTGCGCTAGTTTGGACCCCGAACCATGCTAAGAAGACCGGAAATTGTGAAACTGTGGGGCCTTGTGGTTTTGATGGAGAAGAGGCTCTGTGTCCGTCTCCTCCCCCCATCGTGGCAGGACCTGTTGTTTCGAGTGTCCAACTGTTCCAGAACAAGATCCCCAAAAAGTATGCTGACAAGGGCATTGTCCACTGACCATTTGGTGGCTTTTCAAAATGGCAAGGGAGGTGCGAGCTCTTTCATCCCTCCACTCTGGGTGGCCAAAACCCCGAGGCCGCCCCGTGCTTGTCAGGCCAGGTTCAATTTTTTTTCGTACTGCGAAGGGCATTGCGCTGCTGCCAAAATCGTGGAGCATGTGGAGGGGGGAATTCCAGCGTGTTGCCACGTCAACAATGAGAGGTTGCAGGGAGGCCGAGCTGACGCGAAACGCAGCCAGGGGGGTCGAACAGGGTGAAGAGGGAATGCGAACTTAGACTTCGAGCCTTCCCTCAGCGGGGCATTCAGACCCGGGAAAAGCTTTTTAGAAATTTCTGGACGACAAGGTTCAACATGTGCCGGGCAAGGGTGTGCCCCAACCACCGATCTAAGGGGGGGCCCAGCAGATTTCGCCCTTTATGACAACACCTTCCCTGGCACAAGGTTCTTGGCCCCCACGCGCTCGGTTCGTTGCGGAGAGCCGTCCACGCCCCCTCCCTGTGTGTGGATGGCCCCAAGACAGATTAATTTCAACACGGCCGGGTTTTCTGGGCAGTGATGCCACCAGAGGACCTTGGGGGAAAGCCCCCTGCACCACCCCTGCGGTTTTGAAGAGCTGCCCCACCCTGAAGCCACCGCACCCCCAGGACACCACCCAGCTCCCCAGTGAGCGGTCACAGAGTTTATAGGGGCCTTTGGGCCGTGCTTAATATCCATGTGTCGGTGGTCAGTGGACTTTTCGGCCCACGAGAAACAACGCGCTTAAAATTTTTTAGAGGGAAACTGTGCCAGGGCAGACGGTTTTCGGGCAAAAAAATCCTCCCGGCATTGGTATGGGGGCAGGCGGGGGCCAGCGGGGCGGAACCCATCTGTGTCCACCAACGGAAAGGCAACTTTTCCAAGGCCAAAAAAGTGGAACCCAACATTCGGGTTTTTTTGGGTTTTGGGAGGTTTGGGTTAAATGTTTTTCTTCTCTCCCAAATGGAAGAAAGAAGCGGGGCGCTGACTGGCCGTGTACGGCGTGCAGGTCGCAAATGGGGAAAAGGAGAAGGGGAAGGATGGGCCCGGGTGGTGCTGGTGGTACCGGGGCGACGGGGAGGCTGAAGCGGAGGTGCCCCTGACTGACTCTGAGGAATGGGCATGGGGAAACGCTTGGTGGTGGCAGGGAGGAAGAGGGAGACAAAAGGGGGGTGTGACAGGGGTTTGGGACCCCCGGGCGTGGGGTCTGCCCCTTTTTTGGGCCCAATGTTCCCTCCATTTAAAACTCATGCATTCGCTGCATGTGACTAGACATTTTGGTGTTTTAAACCCCCCAAAGGTTCTTGCCTCTCTTTGGGGGTTTACGGATAGGCGGTATAGACATGCTGGGTGAATCAGAGGTTTGGTCAAAGAAAGGCCCGGCTTGAGGGGTCCCGGGACCTTTTTGCGGCGATAAGCGAGGAGGGGGTTTGCGTGACCGTGGCTGGCGGAATCATATAGCGGACTTGCGAACCCCCTCTTTTTTTTAGGCGGGACCCATACTGACACCATCGTCTTTCCCCTCCCTCCAGTGAGAACGCTCGCAAGCAAATTCTGCTGAAAAAAACCCCGTGGACCGCAATGTTGTCATCTCATCATCACAACACACTCGTGTCCTGACATTCTGCTCCCTGAGCTGCGGGCTACAGCAAAAGGGGCTGCAAGGCGTTGCCCACCGCCGGGGTTTTTTCCGATTGACGGCTTCCTTCTCCTCCTCTGATGGGATCAGTAACTGGGCGTCAGACAGAGAAAATAATCCTCTTTGGCTCTTATCTTTTAACAATGTTCTGACCCCAACCGCATTTTTTTCATCAAGAGGTCTTCAAAAATGGTTTTCATAAGTGGTGGGTCACGAGTTGACATTTGGGGTTTTCATGTTGGTTGGGTTGGTTATGACATTTGTGGCCGTGACTGGGGGGACGAGGATAAGACTGGGGTGAGGGGTTGCATTAACCACTGAAGGACAGATTGGCGGCGTTCTTACTGAGATTCACAGGGGCCTTGCCCCGCGATGACAGCTGTGGTCCTGCAACTGACGATCGTGGGGTGGTTTGTCGCCGCATGAAGGAGCACCTTCTTCGTACCTCTACTCCTGTTACCCCCCTCTTTGCTGCTTAACCCCCTGAAATTTTGCTCCCTGTTCGAAATATAAAAATTTGAGAAAGGTATGGAAGAGTTTTGGAAAATCTCTTATTAAAACGGCAAATCACAGCTATTTTCAAACCCTCAAATCAAAAAAAATTGCTGGATTCAAAATTTTCTGCAAAGTAGATCTATCAACAAAGCTGGGCCCGCGGCCAAAGTGAAAAAAAAAAGTAGCTGAAATGTATTCGGATAAAAAAAGGTTTTTTGGACCTATCAATTCACCTGTGGGGCAAAAAATTTTTGGATTAAAATGTAACTGCAAAGTAGTCAAACAACCAAAAATTTGGGCCTGCGCCAAAGTCAAAAAACAGTATCGAAAAAGTATTGGATAATACAAGGTATTTTTGGCACCCATCAATTCACCTGTGGTGACTATAAAAAATTTCTGTATTCAAATTTAAGTGCAAGCTGCCCCCTGAACAAAGCTGTAGTGGCCAAAAATCAAAAAAAAACGTATCTGTTAGTATGATAATAAAATATTTTTGGCACCTTTCAATTCACTTGTGGTGACTTAAAATTGCTGGATTTAAATTTTTTTGTGCAAGGTGGATTACAACAAAGGTGGAATGGGCAAAATTGAAAAAAAACCTTCTGAAATGTTACTGATAATAAAAGTGGAGTTTTGACCCAAAAAGAGCCTGCAGTTAGTAGAAAAATGTGTATCCCATAAGTTAGGCTGCCCAAAAATCAGGAATATTTCAATAGAAAAAATTTAATAATAAAGCTATGCAGTGGAATGTCACACTAAGTCTTGGGGGAAAATTTATCCCGTATTTTTTATAGACTTGTCTATTCGATTATACAAGATTTTTTGGCACCTTTCAATTACCCGTGGTGCTATAAAAATTTGGATTTAAATTTTAAGTGCAAGGTGGTATTTCAACAAAGGTGGAAAGGGCAAAAATTTAAAATGAACACTATTGAAATGTATACTGATAATAAAAGGGAGTTTTGAACCCAACAAAGGACCCCGAGTTATTTGAAAAGATGTTTCCTATAAGTTCAGGTGCCCAAAATCCCGGAAATATTTTAATAGAAAACGGTTAATAATAAAACTATTCAGGCAATGTCACACTAAGTTTGGTAAATTTTTCAGTATTTTTATAGACTTGTCTGTGTTTGCCCGGGGGACCCCCCCCTACATCCCCCCCGTGACTTTACAGCGGTAGATGTCCCTTAAAAATTTTCTAACCCCAATAATAAAATTTCCAATCTCTAATCTAACTAAATTGTAAGGGGTCACAGCTAATAGTAGAGGTTTCTCTGTGAAGAAATATAATAATTTCGTGAGCTGTTTTTGGCACCCAAACGAGCGCACGTCTTCTGCTCTAAGACCCGAGAGACACTGAGGTGAAAAGGAAACGTGTTCTATTAAAACGAGGTCTGTATTTTTCCGCCAATCGCAAACCTACCACCCAGTCATGACGTCGCACACACATCTCACCCCGCTCTATTCTGTAAGTGATTTGTTGGCCGCCAAAATGACAGGGAAACGCCGAAAATGGCAAGATCTTAATAGGAGCAACTTTTAAAACCCAAAATTTTCGCTGATCTTAAAAAAACCATACATAAAAACTGTGCTGATTTCAACTGTCGATAATAAACGCTCAACACTAAATTTTGACCCTTGGGCCCGATTAACCGGCTCTTACAACTAAATTAAGTATTTAAGGATGAATTTTAGATCATGGTGGTATTGAGACAAAAAAAATTTATGTCAAAAACAAAAAAACTTGCTAAAAACTGCAAAAATTTGGTGCAACAAGGCTTTTCCCTTTAAAAAATATCTGTAAACGGTATATCCCAAGGGGGTAAAGTTTTAAAAGGGGAACTGTCGCCAATTTTTTTTTTTTACTTATTAAATCAAGACCCTGATCCACAGTCTTTACTTCCTAGCCGTTTTTATTTTCTGATTGTGGAATTCAGTTGTGTATATATGACTGTGGGGACAGCTTCTTGCTTGCACTGCTTTAACAGCAGTCAGAGAGATACTTTACAGCAGCTTCATGCACATAGGAGCCTTAGGACTGACTCAGTCTCATTGGCTTCCATATGAGAGTTTTCTAGGCATGCTCTGTGACTTGGGAAGAAGTCAGTGGGCAGGGAGGGGAAGAGGGGGAGCTGTGACTATCTCCTACTGTGAATGATGGCTCTTGTGTTATCTATACACATTGGTGTCTCCTTTCAGTTTGACCCTTGTTGTGCTGATAATGAGCAGACTACTGAAAATCTCTCACAGAACAGGAAGTATCAGACTATTAGGCTTAGTGGCCAAAGTGAAAACTGCAGGACTTATGTAAAAATTATTTTTTATTATTTAAAAAAATACTGAAAGTGATATGAAAAAAAATGATTCATACAAGTGTTTCACATAAAAACGTGAGTTGTCATTTTTTGATGACACATTCCCTTTAAAAGTTTTCCCTTCTTTCATAATAGAAGATGGAATATTTAAACAAAAATAGGAACAAGTGGCTAATTAATGATATAATGTATTTATGCAATTGTTACTACAATCCAATCAGTCCTCTTTGAATGAGATTGAAGCAGAAATTGACATGCAATTCTTGGACGCATCTGAAAGACGGACCTGACAGGCGCAATGCAAACACGCAGCGGCGATCACTTATGTGAACGCCGCTGTGTGTTCCTCATTGCCGGCAGTGATAAACTCATTGATAATTGTTAGATGCGTCTCTGGGTCAGTTTAGACCAGGGGTTTCTCAAACTCCAGTCCTCACGCCCCACCAACAGGTCATGTTTTCTGGCTTTCCTTAGGAGTGCACAAGTGATTTAATTATGCTGCACAGATGACTTAATTATTGTCAGTGCATTCTGTGGGATATCCTGAAAACATGACCTGTTGGTGGGGCGTGAGGACTGCAGTTTGGGAACCCCTAGTTCAGATGGACCCAGACACGCATCAGAAAAGCAGATGTTCACACGGACACAAGATGCCTTGTGAACATACCCTAACTGTGTGTGTAGAGATGGAGATGTACTAATATCACATGATCAATAATATATGTATTAATTGTTTCACATTTTATTTATAACTCACTCTTTATACGATATTGACCTATTCCCTATTGATCATTGTTATTATATGGTCATTATTATGTGGTCTACTGCACTGATTATTTGATGAATTATATCACATATGAAATAACTGATATCATGCTATTTATATGTTGTGTTGTATCTAGAGATGGGCGAATTTCTCAAAAATTCGATTCGGTCACTTCGCCGAATTTTCCAACAAAATTTGTTTAGTCCGAATTACTTCGCCACGAATCGCGTTAAAAAACAGCTATTTCCAGGCTGCACAGAGCCTGCAGGGTGCTGTAGAACGTTGTGCCATGCTTAAATATGCAGAGGGAGCTTGGTTTGGTCTTTATGCAATGTTGTGTTTTAGTATGACATGCACATGACTGCCGCCGCTCTTAGAATCGCTTCACTATAAAATTCCCTGGGCACTTAAGAGGGCAAAACTGACCAAAAAACTCAAGCGTGAATGCAGCCTGATAAAGTCATGCCAGCAAAAGCTGGAAAAAAACAAGCTGAGAGCTCAGGTGGCAACATTAGTGACAGAGTGTGGAGGTGACGGCGGCAGCCACAGCAGCATGAGGTCAGACAGTGGCACAATGACATTCTGGAGGTGGCAAAAACAGGACTAGGCCACAGAGTGGCACAATGACACAGTGTGGAGGTCACGACAGCAGCCACAACAGCAGCAAGAGGTCAGACAGTGGCACAATGACATTCTGGAGGTGGCAAAACAGTAGTAGGCCACAGAGTGGCACAATGACAGAGAGTGGAGGTCATGGCAGCAGCCGCATGAGGTCAGAGAGTAGCACAATGACACAGTGTGGAGGGCACAGCAGCAGCAGCATCAGGTCAGGCAGTGGCACAATGATACAGTGTGGAGGTCACGACAGTAGCAGCATGAGGTCAGACAGTGGCACAATGACACAGTATGGATGTCACGGCACCAGCAACAGCAGCAGCAGCATGAGGTCATATAGTGGCACAATGACAGTGTGGGTGGCAATACCAGTCCCTGGTAAAGATGGTTGGTGGCAGATGGAGAAACTGTCAGCAGATGTGTGGCATCAGGCGGGTGGCGGCATCAGAATAGTGGCTGAGGCAGGTAGTTTGAACCCAGACTCATTTCTCACAGTTTGGGTGAGACATCATGGCTGATGTAGTCTGACGCCTAAGGCATTGGTGTGTGGAAATCCTGGCCGATCCACGCCTGATTCATCTTGACAAAGGTCAGTCGTTCCACATTTCCCGTGGACAAGCGGGTTCTCCTTGGGGTAACGATGGCCCCCGCCGCACTACTGGCCGGGCAGGACAGCTTCTCCACTGCAAACTCGGCAAGTTGCGGCCACACATCCAGTTTGGCTGCCCAGTAGTCCAGCAGACCTTCTAACTGGGGTGGCAGAGTGCATCTGGACCGAGAGATGATGGCAAAGAGAAACAACTCTCTTCTGCAGAGGTGGTGGAGCCTTGACTGGCTGCAATGGCATGTGTGCCACTGGGCGCTGCTGCTGCTGCTGTTGCTGCAGCGGCTGGATGGACCACCACATCTGAGCCACGTTTCTCCCAGGCCACCGGATGGTGACGCTGCATGTGTTGACGCAGGGCTGTGGTGCCAACGTTAGCTCCCTGGCCACGCTTCACTTTCTGCCCACAGATTCTACATATACCCATATTCGGCTCCTCTGGTGTCTTAGCAAAGAACTGCCACACCGCCGAGTGGGTGATTTTACCGCCAACGCTCCGCACTGAGTGACTACTACCGCCGCTGCCTCGCTGAGCCCCTGTGCCGCTACTTTCTTGGACCTGCGAAGCAGGTTTTCTACCCCGTGGCCGCTTGGCTCCTGACCTCACACTGCTGCTACCCTGCTGACTCACGGCCACACAACCCACTTGCTGGCTGCGCCGCTGCCTGACGTGCAAGCTGACGCCCTCTTTTACTGACGATGATGAAGCCCTTGCTTCACCCGGCTCCCAAGTGCGGTCGGCTACATCACATCGATTTGTGTTTCATCGTCACTGCTGTCCTCATCATCGGTCTTGGTATGCAGAGGCTGACCCCTCACAACATGACCCCCATGCCACTCTCCACATCTATACTTTGCCGCCTACTGCAAGAAGCAGGGGATATTGGCCCCATTTCTTCGCTGCCAAGTAGCTGCTGACTGTCCTCATCCTCGCTGTATAGTGGCACTGAGCCCAGACCACATAGTAGATCTTTGGCTGAGGGAACCGGATGGGACAGAGGCGGGTTGAGGACAGGTGAGGGCCGCTGACCCGCACCCGGGCCATGCCAACTAAGGGTTGTGTCTGACGTTCCCACCGACTCTTGGCTGGGGTTGTCCGATGTCATCTGGGAGGAAGTGGATGACCTAGTCAACCAATCAAGAAACATTGGTTTGCTGAACAACACACGGCCGCTAGATGACAGCGGCAGTTGTGGCCTCACCGAGTGACCCCTGCTGCGACGTCCCCTTGCTGTGCTGCGACCTGGGCCTGCTCCAGGAATGTTTGTGCCACTGCCACTCACAGTTGAAGAGCCTGCCACCTCTCTTTCTGACATACTGTTTGTCTAAAATGTACAGACACTGTTAGATGAAGATAATTGTATATGATAAATACACACCCTGTATTTGACTCCAAATGAACCCAGTAACAAGCTTGGGTAATCCTTGGATATAAATTGCGCTCCACAAATGGGCAGGAAAAATTGACTTGTATGTGCCGTTTAAAAACTCTGTATTTTACTGAATATAAAAGCACAAACAGGCTTAATTAACCTTCGGATATGAATTATGCTACAGAATTTCTTCTGTGGCGGTGAAAAACAAAGTTTCTTTTACGGAGTACAACTGCAGAAAAATACTTAGTTAACCCTTGGATGTAAATTGCGCAAAAGAATTGAGCAGCCAAAAACTACCAGCTTTGTAGCGTGTTACAATGGCGTGTTTTTTACGCTACACAACAAGAGGAAAACTTGTAATTAACCTTCGCTTGTGAATTATGCTACAGGAAAAATGTCTTTTTTGGCGGTGAAAAAGACGGTTTATTTTAGTCACCACAACAGCAGAACAACAACTACTTAATATAACCCCTGGATGTAAATTGCGCAAAAGAATTGAGCAGCCAAAAACTACCAGCTTTGTAGCATGTTACAATGGCGTGTATTTTACGCTACACAACAAGAGGAAAAACTTGTAAATTAACTTCGCTGTGAATTATGCTACAGGAAAAATGTATTTTTGGCGGTGATATAAACGGTTTCTTTTAGTCACCACAGCAGCAGAACAACACTTAATTAACCCCTAGATGTAAATTGCGCAAAAGAATTGAGCAGCCAAAAATTAAGTGGTATTTGTATTGTAAAAACGCTGTTTCTTTAAATGAATACAACAGGAACAGGCTTAGATCACCCTTGGATATTCAATGTGCTGTGAGCAGATAGCTTTAAAATGTATATGCAGCTGCACTGGACACACACTGGACTTCAGATCCAATACCCCACAAAATCAGAATTAGAACGTAAGAGAAGCAGTCTCTGAGACAAGCTGAGACACCCCCCAAAAATCGCTGTATAAAAATGAGTTCTTTAGTATCAGCTATCATAAGCAGCTGCGGCAGCACCTTCCCTAATCAGTAGAGTGAGAGCGGTATGAGCTCCCAGCGTCGCGCCTGGATTTATATAGTGCGCTGACGTCACAGAATCCCGCCGGTCTCTGATTGGCTTCATCTCTGCACATGTCATGCAGGCTATGCCCTTTTTCTTTCCAGAGTTCTTTGCCCCATGTAACGCCATGTGCTCGCAGCCATTTTATCAATCAAAAGCACACTTCGTTCACCCGAAGTACCCCAAAGTTCGACTTCGTTCAGAATCGAAGTTTTCCTGAAATTCTAAACGAATTCCACTTCGTTAGAATCGATTCGCCCCTCTCTAGTTGTATCACTCATGTATTGACATTTTAAAAATTTTTTGGACGATCATTCATGTTTATCATCATCACCAAGCATCAAGCACATATGCACTTTAAATTGTGGTTCTCTATACAGACTTAAGATCTATATAATATAAATATGGCTCACTTTATATTAGTATGTATTTTTCCATATTTTTTTCAAGTGTATCTGTTTATGCTTCCAATATAGGCACATCCTCGCTCTGCGTTTAAGAGTAATTGCGTAATAAGCGGCACGGATCCATAGGGTGCTCACACACTCCAATGTCTGAAGCGCGGTACACTATGCCGGAAGCTTTGTTCTTTAAGGCATGCACACTTGTGCAAGACTGCCAGAAGTGAGGAAGAACCTTATTTAAGTGTGACATATGGGCAAAATTTGTATCCCCTGAGGAAGCGACCTGTGTGAAACGTGCGTCAAGGTGGCCAGTTATTAGATTTCTGGGTAGGTTTATATGCACATGCATACACTTCACTATCCATTGTGATTTTTAAATTGTAAAATGTATTGTGTGTTCCTTGAATATATTCAATCTTATACAGTATGTGATTAGTAAATTACTTAATGTATTGTAGTATGTATGACCTCCCTACAACATCTGGGCATGCTCCTGATGAGGCGGTGGATGTTTTCTTGTGGAATCTCCTCTCAGACCTGGATTAAAGCATCAGGCAACTTCTGCACAATCTGTGGTGCAATGTGGCGTTGATTGATAGAATGAGACATGATGTCCCAGATGTATTCAATGGGATTCAGGTCTGGGGGATGGGCAAGCCTAGCATTGTCATGCATCAGAAGGATCTCTGCATCTTTATATGGTCTCACAATGGGTCTGAGAATCTCATCCCAGTACTTAATGACAGTCAAGCTACCTCTGACTAGCACATGGAGTGTTGTGTGGCCCTCGAAAGAAATGTCTCCACACAACATTACTGACCCCCTGCCAAACCGGTCATGGAGGATATTGCAGGCAGCAGACCGTTATCTGCGGCATCTTGTGACTGTCACGTCGATCACGTGTGACCAGTGTGAAACTGCTCTTATCCGGGAAGAGCACAGGGCACCAATGTTGAATCTGCCCATCTTGGTGTTCTCTGGCAAATGCCAATCACCCTTCACTGTGTTGGGCTGTAAGCACAATACCAGCTTGTGGGCTTCAAGCCCTTATAACACCCTCATGGAGTTTTTCTGAGCAGACACATGGATATTAGGGCTTGTTGGAGGTCATTTTGCAGGACTCTGGTACTGCTCCACCTTTTCCTACTTGCACAAAGGAGGAGGTAGCGATCCTTCTGCTTGTTTGTTTGTTTTCCTCCTATGGCCACCTCCAATTCTCCTGGTAGCTCATCCATGCTCTGGACACTGTGCTGGCAGACACTGCTAACCTTCCTGCCACATTTAGGAGTGATGTGCCATCCTGGATGAGCTGCACTACCTGACCAAATTCTGTAGACACTGCCTCCTGCTATCTCTATGGGTGAGAGCAATGGCGAAATGCAAAAGTGACCAAAACAACAGCCAAAAAGGATAAGAACCGAGTAATGGTCTGTGGCCACCACTTGCAGAACTACTGCTTTATAGGGATTGTCTTGCTAATTGCCTATCATTTCTACCTGTTCTCTGTTCCCTTTGCACAACAGTAGGAGAATTTGATTTATAATCTGTGTTGATTCACAACTGCACAGGTGGATTTAACATAAGTGTAATTGATTTGGAGTTATATTGTGTTGTTTAAGTGTTCACTTTATATTTTTGAGTAGTGTATTATTATCGATCTATTTTATGTTATATGCACAAGCACTTTTCTTTTCGCCCTTGTCATGGTCCATGCTGTGGTATTCTCTGTGGTACAAAGAGGGTCACACACACCTAGGTAGCATATAGGTAGTTGGGTGCAATGTGGAAAATATGATCAATAGTGTAAATATATATGTCCACTGCACACCATCAAGATAGTTAAATGCAAGAAAGGGTATTTATTTACATATATACAGGCATAGCTATTTTAACTTTTTGTCAAAAGTAAATGCACAAAGTTCAACAAGCATAATCGAACAGGTGTTTTACAAAAAGTATGGATGTCATAAAATAGACGACGTTTTGGCATGTGCCTTATTCAAGAGACATCCACTCTAGGGATATAAGGAATGTGGCATAAAGATGTAGCCTGTGGATCAGGGTACATGCAAGGTAAAAAGGAATACCAGGCTCCGGTGGGCACGCTGGGGGCGGCCAGGAAATAAGCCAATAGGGGCTGTGAGTAGGATTAACTAGCGTGGCGTCCGGAGCAGCTGCACCTGCACTTTGGCTGTCACAGCGAGTAGCCATGTCAGGGGTAGTGACCTGGGAGTTCCATGCAGCAATGGCCTAGGGGGCGGGCTCCGATGAAGACCGGCAGCCGTCTAGACTCCGCTCCCTGGCGTGGTCCGCTATACCACTATTTATGCTCGCAGTGGCCAGAAGGATCCACATCATGCGTCAAATTTGCTCATCGGATTCTGCAATTGAAAATCGCATGGATCGACGTGGTTTTCAACGAGTATTTTACATGTTTTTACATGTAGATCTAGTGTTGATGTATTGTTCCCGCAAATCCACGGCATGTATTCTCTATCAATTGCATGTGGCTCTATTGTCGTATTGTTGTTGCTGGGTTTTTTCTTTGTGTTTTACAATCAGAAATAAATCCCAGTTCATTTCTTTATGGTTTTGACACCGATCCACATTAAAAACACATGCAATTTTTTTCTGAATGTTTTATATGGGGTTTAAAGCCAGCCATATAGACATAATTAGAAAAAAATCATAATGTGGTTGTACTCCACGTGGAAAAAGCATGGAAAAATTACAAAGATGTTTCTTTTGCGGTGAAAAACTGCCCTTCAAAATACACATTGTAGGAACTACAACACATATTTTCTATTGAGGTCAATGGGAATAGTTTACTTTTGCTTTTAAATGACTATTTCAAGTCAGAATCGGCATAGATTCTGATTTGAAAGACTTGTTGTGTGGACATAGCCTTAGAGGGGTATACCTTTACTAAAATTCAGAGGTTGACAACAGAGTGATGCTGCTGAAGAAGGGAGGAATAAACCTTCTACCGTCCATCTCGTTATGTAGTTCATTCAGTACCAATATTATCCACAAACTAAGTATCCAATATCTGTATGCAACAATCTCTAACCAAGAGGTTGATATTTGATACCTAGATGGTGGCTGACGTAACATACCTACACAGATTCAGCATGCCACATGTCTTTTGTTCTACTCCAAGTGCAGTGAAGAGGATGGGAGTGGATGTCATGGTGGCAGCACTGTAACCATCTCTCTTGCCTCATTCTGTGACAGAAACTGTTAAGAGGGGATCTGCAGCTTGGAAGATGTTATCATCCTGGGGCACACTTCATGATGGTAGATATAGTACTCCACTGCTGTAGTGCGATGTTGCTGTGAGATGCCAATGGTGTTGGGTGCAGGAAGCAGGAGAGCAGAGGGTTAACATTGAAACAGAGTGACTTGTTCTTTGATTTCACAGCAAGTTGTTGATATACAGAATTCCTCCAATCCATCTGTTACAGTCCTTTCTCAGCATTAGCTCATACCAGCAGCAGACTATTATCCCATCAAATCTTCTCTAAAGTCCCTTTAGAATCCCAACTTAGATTACAAGGAGTCAGACAGAGCATAACCCCAGGAGAACTGGTGATTCACTACTTTCTTTGAATTCAGCACAGACTACAAGAAGTATTTGTCCTTACCCCAGGAGAACAGGATGTGGTTAGATGAGCTAGGCCAGATGCACCAAAAATTTTGGAAAATAAAACTGGGGCATCAGCCCACCGAGGAGGGAACTATTGCGCTCCCCTCTAAAAAAAGGGACGACCCCCCCATTTTTTGACGGTTGCGCTTCTCTCCAAAATGCCCTTAAAGGGTCGGGATTCCAGGGGAAATTTTGGTGGTGGGAAAACAAGGCTTTGGGTTCCCAGCTGCAGTCTACAATTTACCCAGGTTCAAGGGGTTTTAAAAGTTATACCATTCCAAAAAAAAGTAGCCCCACAAACCCAAACAAAAAGAAACAAATAAAAGGGGAAACATAGGAAAAATTTTTTTAAAAAAAAGAAATTTCGCTATCTAGGATACATAAAAAGGGGTTTAAGGTTTCTTAGTTCACATTTTTATCAAAATTGTTTAAACCCCAAAACCCAAACTTCAACGGGACCTAAAAATGCAGGGGGGGCCCCACCCCCTTTTTTTCCTCTTTTTTGGGGGTCTGTTAAACCCCCCCTTTTACTTCCGGGGAGTAAAACACACCATTCCAAGTACACTGCATTGTTTTAAAAAGCCTGTGGAAGGGGGGGTGGAGTGAAAAAAACCAAAATGGGGGGCCCCCCATTCCCTTTAACTTAAAGGGGTTTTTTTGTTACAAAAAAATCATGCCCTCAAATTATGGGACAGTAAAAAATAAGCAATTCACTTTGGTTTTTAGCAGAAGGGCCCTTTTCTGTAAATCTGTTTTTTCAATTTCTGCTTTTGCTGGCCGGATCCCCCCCTTAGAAAACCCTCCCACTGTGATTGGGGGGGCTGACCCCTTCATTCGGGCCTTTTTTGGAAAGCCCGGCCCCACGTTTCCCTGCGCTTTTGATTCTGCCTGCACTTCTGTGTTTCTCCCCTTTGAGCTTTTAAAAATCGATGGGTAAAACCAAGGTCTGCTGGCTCAAAAATAATCTCCCAGCTTTTGGTGAAGGATCTGGACAATTACTGGCTTTTAAGGGCCTTTTTGCCAAGGGGTTGATTCACCTTTTCACGGGCCCCCGCCCTTAAGTGCTATTTTTGAAAGGGGGCGTTTTGTTCCTCAGATCTAGTGCAAAGCCCCGCCTCCTTTGACGCCCCTTTCCATTTTTAAATTTTTAAATTTAATTTTTAAAAGCCCCAAATTGATTCCGGGGCCCTTTTTAAACATTCGGGGGGTTACAAAACCTTTTAAACAAAAAGTCAAACGAGTACAGTGATAAGGGATAATGCCCAATTGGCACGAAAAGAGGGAAAGAGAGGACCCTCCCCCGCGGGGGCGAAAAAATCTAAAAGGGGGGGGGAAAGGGAGCCCAAGGGGTAAAGGGGCAGACATGTCGTGGAGGAAGTGGGGAAAACAAGTTTATGAAGGGTTTAAAATGGGCAACCGAAGAAAGGGTTTTTTTAAAGGTTTGTTTTTTTGAACTGATGAAAGTGGAGGAAGTCTGATGTTTTGGGGCATTTTTTTCCCAGAGTTTTGGGTGAAGCACGGGAAAGTCTTGGAGACGGTTGTTTGGGAGCTGAAAAGGGGGAGAGCAGAGGAGAAGGTCCTTTGAGGAGCCGGGAGTGGGGGGGGGAGATATTTGGAAATTGGGAAAAAGGGGGGAGGGGAAAGGGGAAAAGTACCGAGGAGAGAGGGGATAAGACGGGCAGCAGATTAAAGGGTTGGGTTTTGGGGGAGCGGGGTCTAGCGGGGGAGGCCCACTGAAAAGGATGTTGCAGTAGTCTAGGCCCGGAGTGACAAGGGCAGGACCGCATTTTTGTAGTGCCCTTAGCAAGGAATGAGGGGTTTTTTGGGAGATTGGGTTTTCCAGGTGGGGGCCCGGCCCAGTCAGAGGTGGGGTTTTTGGGGGGAATGTGTGGTTTTGAAAGATAAAGCAGGGGTCTAGGATTCCCCCCAAGGGACAGGGGAACTTGCGGGGGCCCGGGTTTGGGGTGTAAAACCCGTTATTGTAATAGAGAGATCGGGGGCCCAGGGGTAAAAGTTGGACGGGGGAAAAAGTTTATAGTTCTTTTTTCTCCACATTTATTTTTAGGAAATTTGTGAGAAAAGGGGGAAATGGAGGCCCAGTCAGGGATCCGGAAGTAGAGAAGGGGAATCTGGGCCGAGATGTATTTTTGGGGTTTATCATCTGCATAAGGTGGTAAGGGAAAGCCATGTGAGGCTATGAGCTGCCCGGGGGCCCAAAAGGGTGAAAGATAGGGGAAATAGGGGGCCCCCAGGCCCTGCCCCTTTGGGGACAACCAACAGAGAGGGGCCCGGGGGGGAGGGGGTGGAGCAAGAATAAAGAGACTTTTTTAAAATTTCCGTTCAGTGAGGTACGGGGGATCCAGGAAAGAGCCCAAGCCCTTGATCCCGAGGGAAAAGGAGAGGATTTGTGCAGGAGGGAAGGGGTGGGGACAGTGCCCAAAGGAAATGAGGACAGGTCCAAGGGGAGGAGAAACAGGGGTAGGGGCATGGGGCCCTTTAGCATTTAAACTAGATCTTTATGACTTTGGTTAGGGCAGTTTCGGTTTAGAGGGGTTGGGTTTCGAAAAAAAAGTTTTGTAGGGGGTAAAGGGAAGAAAAGTTGGAGGAAAAAGGTGGGAGGACAGTGAAAGATGGTTGCTTGGCTCGAGGATTTTGGGAAAAAGGAAAAAGGGGGGCAGTGAGATGGGGCAAAATTTTGGACAGAGAAGAGGGGTCAAGGGTTTTTTTTTTTGGGTTTGGGTTTTTTAGCATTTTTAAAAGGCAAAGGGAAATCCCCAGGGGGTTATTGATAGGTTGAAGAAAATTGGGTAAAGGTGCGGGGATAAGGGGAAAGCACGAGGCCCGGGATGAGGGGGAAAATGGCTAGTGGTCAAAAACTACAGGTAGTGAGGTTGGGTTTTGGAAGTAAGGAGGAGAGCTTTTTCCAAGAGGGGACCGGGGGGAAACAATTTTAAGGGTGATAAGAGCGGGTTTTGAAAAGGGTAAGGGGGGGGTGGGGGGGACTGGGGGTTTTGAAGCTTTCCCCTGATGAGGTTGATCTTCTGGGGGAAAGTGAATTGCAAAGTATTGCTAAAAGGGGGGGAGGGGGGAGAAGGTGTTGGGGGGAAGGAAGGGAAGAGAGTTAAAGGTTTTTGGGAATAATTTGTCTGGGGTTGGGGGGACGGGGGTAGGAGTTGAAGTGGGTTTTTTTGGGAAAGGGGTTTCCGGGTTTTGCTGACCCCGAGTGCGGCCCTTAAAATTTGTGTTTGTAAAAGGGCAAAGCCCATAAATGGCGGGGAGGTTTTCTTCCGCGGCGTTCAGCAATTTTTGGGAAGCTCGTCTCAGTTTTTTGGTAGATCTGTGGGGGGGGTTGTTGTTGATTTTGCGGGTTCTGTTGGATTGAGAGGGGGGCGACTGAGTAAAGGGCGGGTTAAAGTTTTTGTTTTGGTTTGTAGAAAATTGGTGGCTGCGTCTGGGTCTTTGAATAAAGGAGTTTGGGAAAGAGGGGGTAAGGGAGTAAGAGGGGAGGGGGGGTTGAGGTTTTGAAATTTCCCCTGGGGGTCGTACGGAAATTGAGACGGGGAGGACGGGTGGGGGGGAAAAATAGGGTTTGAAGGTAAGCAGTTGTGGTCAGATTTGGGGGTTTGGGGGAGAGTTAAAAGTTTCCCCGATGGGGGGCAGAGGGGGTGAAGTGGGGTTTTCCAGTTTTTGTCCATCTTTTTTGGAGTGGCTCCTGGGGTTTCCATTGAGAGGGGTTTGGGAAGGAGGAGCAGAGTGAAAGGGGGGTTTTTGGGGGAAGCAGAGGGGGGGGGTGTCGTTTGGGGGGGGACTTTTAAAGGGCCCCCCCTTAATTGATAGGGGGGGTTGCCCGGGTGGAAAAAAATTGGATAAACCCCCGGAAGCAAAGTGGTCAAAAAAAGGGAAAGGGCCCAGGGCCTGGGGGGTGGGGTAGACAACCCCACTTGGCCCTCGGTTTGGGGGCGTAGATGGGGGACAGGTGCACTTTCAAAGGAGAAAAAGTGGAGGAAGGCAGAGGGGAGGGGGGACAAAGGCGGGGTGCCCAAAAACAAGGGGGAAAGGCCCGACGCCTCCAAACCTTTGCTTGTTTTCCAGGGCGAGGAGTGTGGGAATTTTGGGGGCCCTAAAAAAAAAGAGTGCGGCAGGGGAACTGTGTCAGAGGGGGTCAGCCGGGTTTTCCCGTCAGCCCAGGGGAAAGAGTTAAAGGTTTGAGTAAAAAAATTGAACAAGCCTTTGTAGTATGAGAGTTTATAAACAACGGGGACCGCCCCTTCCAGAGAGCCCCAAAGGGAAAGGGGGGGTTTGGGGGGACACGGGTCAGAGGGAATGTGTACCTGGTTGAAGGGATTTAGGGGAATTTTAAGTAGGGGTTTGGTCTGTTCGGAGGCAGAGCCTAGGGGGGTTTATGGGGGGCTGGGGGCGCCCGGGGTTTTGGGGGATATTCCCCGGAACCCCAAAAAGGAGCAGTGAGAGGGGATTAGGTGGCGGGAGGATAAAACCGTAGTTTGGGCAGGGTTTTTTTTGGGTGCGGAGGGCTTTTTAACCCAGTGAGGAAGGGGTTTGGTGGGGCAAAAACGGGTTTGTGAGGGGTAAGAATGAAGGGAGGGGTTTGGGGATTTTATTGCCCAAAGCGAGGGATTTTGGGGATAAACTTTAAGGGGAGGAGGGGTGAGAAGCGATGATGGGGGAAAAAGAAGAGCAAAAGTGTTAGTTTTCACTTTTTGGGACATTAGTTTGTCTGGTTTGGGGACAGGGTATGGAGGCGCCTCGGGGCTGGGACATTTTTGATGGAGGCGCTTTTCTGGCGGGGTACAGTTGATGGGGGCACTTCTTGGCTGGGGCTTGAGGGGAAATGGGCCGGGTTCTGGCTGGGCCCAGTTGAGGGGAAAGGGCGCCTGGGGCTGGGACGGGTTGATGGAGGCACCCCTGGGCGGGGGCGAGTTAATGGGGGCGCTCTTTTGGTGGAACAGTTTTATGGGGGGCCGCTCTCTGGGTTTGGGAAAAAAAAAAAAAAAAAAAGGTTGATGGAGGCACTCTCTGGCTGGGACAGGTGATGGGGGCAGCCCTCTGTCGGGGGACGGGTGAGGGAGGGGTCTCTGACTGGCCCAGTTTTGGAGGGGGCTTCTGGTGGGCCCGATGATGGGGGCGCCCCTCTGGTTTTGGGACATTTTGATGGAGGCACCCCCCCGGCGGGGGGCAGTTAATGGAGGCGCTCTTTGGGGGGGAACAGTTGATGGGGGGGCTTCTGGTTTGGAAACAGTTGAGGGAGGCCCCCTTTTCTGGTTTGGGACGGTTGATGGGGGGCGCCCCTTTTGCGGGGGCGGTTTGTTTGGAGGCGTTCTGGCGGGGACAGTTTGGGGGTGGAAGGCCCCCGTTTTCCTCCTTGGCGGGGACAGTTGTTTTGGAGGCGTTTTCTCGGGGCCGGGACGGGGTTGATGGGGGCCCGTTTCTCGGCTGGGACGGGATGAGGGAGGTGTTTCCGGGCTGGGCGGTTTAAATGGAGGCGCTCAAGGTGAGAAAAATTTTTTTTTTTTTTTAATCCGGGAAACCCGTATTGGAACAGATTTTATGAGATTAGCCCTTGGCCTGGAATGAGAGTCCCCTTTGGAGTGGAGTGTTGTCTTGTTTCAGGGGATTGCTGCGGGGGGGGAAATTGCAGGCTTTTTGTTTTAGAGACCAAGGCACTATTTTAACGGGGGCTGGCGAGTAAAAGGGGGTTTAACCCCCAGACCCATGCAGTGGGGGAGTCCCAGAAAAAAATTTCCGGATTTGCTGCCAGCAGCAAAAACGTCAGAGCTTTAAAAAGGGCAAAAGCCATCAGAGATCGCAGTCTAAGGCAGTGCTAAAGACCCTCCAAAAAAAAGGTTTTGGTGGACAGCATTTTGAAGCTGAAAGAAGGAAAGGAAGATTTGTGATGGGACCAACAGTTTTCAGTCATTTTTCCCCAACGGGCCCTTCAGGTCAAGATTTGTCAGGTGGTCAGGTGCTAGGGGGGTTTTGGATTGGGTTCAGTTCAAAAACCCTTTAACCCGGGGGGACCGGGAGAAAAAGAAAAGTAAAGCTCCTGGAAAGTCTGTTTTTCAGGGGCTGCAGGCCCCAAGGGGGGGAGGGGCAATGCCCAAAGATGGAGTGTTCCCTGCTGGTGCACTTGACTGGAAAAGGGCCGCAGATACAGGCAGATGGTTCTTTTTTTTCCTGAAACTGTGTGGGCCGGTCCCCCGGGGAGGGCTAAAAAACTTTTCCTCGGGAAATTCGGGGCAACAAAATTCCCTGGAACCCAGCAGGGGGAGGGCAGGGTTAGGGAAAGGTTTTAAATTAAGCAGAGATGGGGAGTATTCAGCGGGAGCTAAAGCATTTGCAACCCGGGGGTGGGGGGGGGGTATCCCCTGGCCCTTCAGCTGTATTGTATAACATAAGGATTCACGGGTTTTCATTGCTTAGCTGACCCAAACTCAGCTTAAAGGGGTTTGGGGAAGTTCAAGCCCCCATGGGTTTTTTTTTTCTTTTCAAAAATTAAACACAAAAGGGTAAATTATGAAAAATAAAAGTGTAGCCCACAAATAATTTTTTTTTTTTTATACACAAAACAAAGTTTCCCCCTATATAGTGTCCCATCCTCACGGGTCACCCCCAAGAAATTCCAAAATTTTAATACAATGCTTTATACTCGGGGGGATGAGAAATGATATGGGGGGAGTTATGTATGTGTGGGGTTTAATATATATATATATATATATATAAAATTTCATTAAAGAGATTGAAAATTATTTTAAAGGGCCCCTTCTACAAAATGTGGAGAATTTAGGGGGGGGGAAAAAATAAACCCGTGAGGGGGTAGAAAATCCAAAAAACCCCTTCCTTTTAAAGAAAAAAGCCCACCAATGCTTCCCCATCCCCAAGCTTTACAAGCGAGCAGTTTCTTTTCAAAACTGATTGCTTTTTCCCCCCATTGTTTTTTACTCACATGTCCCTGAAAAGCAAGCAGAGATCTTTAAATTTAAGTGACATTTTTCCTTGTAGTTGAGTAAAGATCTCTGCCTGTTTTTCAGTAAATTTGGGGGGAACACCCCAAAAAGTAAAAAGCTGTTGGCTTTCATGTAAATTTTTTGTAAACTAAGAGATTTAACAGGTTTTTTGTGGAGGCCCGAAGGTTCAAAACAAAAAGCATGCCCGGACTACAGAGCTGTTATTTTCTAGACAATCTTTGCTTTACTGCCTAACCCGGGGAAAAGATGAGGCAAAAGGTCCCTTTAGTGGGGGGAGACACGCCCCCCTGGGGGAGAGGGAAACCCCCGGGTGAGAGGGGGAGAAAAAGCCCCCCCCGGATTTCAAACCCCCATCTCAGAGGAAAAATTTCCAAACAGCACAAACAGCCAAACGAATAAAACTCCCTTTTTGCTAGAAACAATTATGGTTTTTGGGAATCAAAAAAAAAATTTTTAAAAAAAACAGCATAGGTGCACATGGGTGGGCCCCGCACATACAACACATTTCCCAAAAAAAAGTAAACACACTATCAACCCAAAGAAAACTATAAAGGGGGGCATAGGAATTTTTTTAGAAAGCATTTCTGCAAAAATAAAGGGTACAAAGAAAAAAGTTTGAGGGTTCTTAGTTCCAAAAATTTTTCAATTAAACACTGGTTTTAAAATTCTCTTTAAAAATGTATAAACCTTGATTCAAGGCAGCCCTTTTGCTTTTCATTGGACTTTTCAATCCACACATCCCGACACCTGTAAGGTTGGGTCTGTCCTTTTTTTTTTAAAAGGAACATGCCCTGAGAAAAGAATCAAAGGGTTTCATAAACCCATTTCCCCTCATTGAAAAAATTTTTTACCCCTTAGGGGGCACCTGTTACCCCTTTTCAACCAATTTTGGGGCTTTAAAAAAACCGTCACATAGTTTTTTCCCCCCTGGCCCGAAGGGCAAAAAAACAAGGTAGTGTCAGACAATGTTTTTTCACAGCCTGGGGTCCCTTTTTTCTGCCCAAATGAGTAGTTTTCGTGTATTTAAAATTTAAAACTGCCCGTTTTCACCAGAAGAGTCAATTTGAAGAGTCCCTTTTAGAGTGTCAGATTTTTTCAAAACCCCGCCCCACCTCAACTGAAAAACCTTTTTTACTTTGAAAAGGTTTGAAACTGTGGGAAAAACTGTAAATGGGTTTTGGGGCCCAGCCTTTGGTGGGCGGAGCTTACACCTACTCCCTGAATAAGAATTTTTAGGGGTTAAAAGCCTAAAAAAATGCTGCTTCTTACAAAATAAGGGGCCCCAGTGCTGGGAAAAAACCCGGTCGTCCCCTAGCTTTGTGGCCCCTCAGTAAAAAGGGGGGGAAACCCCAAGTGACCCGGGTTTCCCCTTTTAAACCCGCGGGTACTGGAAGTTTCCCAAAAATACCTGAAGCCCGGAGGGAAAACTGCCCTTTTAAACCCCTCCCAAGGGGGCCCCATTTCCCGGGTTTTAAAAGTATGGGATTTAACTTTGTAATGCACCCTGCCACCTTCCCAAAGGGTCATGGAGCGATTTTTTATGGGAAAAGGGTACTTCTAAAACTTGGGGTGTTTTCATTATAAATTTTCCCCCAAAAATATGAAGACTACTTTCTTTCCCTCTGGCTGAGGCCCAAACCTTTTAAAGTGCCAGTTTTTTGCAAACCCCAAGTGAATTATTTAGGGCCCTATGAAAGTGGGTTAAGGGAACTGGCCCAAATGATAGAAAAAAAAAAAAGGGGGTAATTAACGGTTCATACTCAGAATTTTAAACCCCAGGGGGTTCCAAAAGTGTTCATTATTGGGCCCCATCCTCTTTTTAAAATTTTCATTTTAAAGATTTGTACCCCATGGATTGGGACAAATAAAATATCAATTTTTTGGGAGATGATACTAAGCTCTGAAAAATTTAAACAACTCAAAAGAGGGTAATGTGTTAAAAACAAAGAGTTTGGGTTTAAATTGGGGCCGGGGGAAAGGGGGAAAGGCAAAAATGAGGTTTAACACCGATAAATGCAAGGGTTTTGAACATGGAGGGAAAAATTTTCCCCTTACAATTGATTACATGTTTAAAAGGAAAAAAAAAGGGTGGGTAAAAGTGACTTGGGGGGAAGGGCTTGGGGGAAACCTGGTTTGGCCGTAGGGCCCAAATTTTAGCGTCAGTGTTTAAGGGAAACAGCTTTTTAAGGCCCCAAAATTTTTTTTATTATGGGGTGTATGAAAAAGGGCTAGATGCACATGATGAGTTCCTCGTATCTCTGTCCAGCTATAAAGTCGACTCGCGGTTTAGGACCCATACATGGATATTTAGTGTATAGCAGTTCTTGAGGGACATCCAGTGCACCTGGAAGACGTCAATGGTTGAGCTTTTGAACAGGTACAAGGTGGGCAACCGAAAAAAAATATAGAAATGGACTTGGTGGATGCATTACCCTAGAAGACGATTAGCAGATTTAGGGTTAATTTAGTTTTGACGAAAAGGATGCTTCGGAGGTCATAATAAATATGTTTAATATCTAACTTTGAGGGTCATTGTTATAGGTTTTTGCTTTTAGAATTTATTTATGCACCAGAACTGTATTCAGAAACAAGGAGGTTTCCTCTCGTGTCTTGAATAAAGAAAAGTTTTCATATATTCGACAGCATAGATTAGGCTGATTTTTACTGTCGAAGGTTAAGTTCAACACGGCTTATTTTTGGGGCATAAATGTCGCGAATGTGTACGTGTAGCATATGTTGCGTTTCAATTACAGTGCGAAATTTGCACCCTAATAATTAGGTAATCCTCAATGAGTTCTCATTAAGAGAAAATATGCGTGATTACACTCCTCTACTCTCCCCGAGGCATGACTCAATATAGTATCGTTATGATGTACAAACGTTCACCACACTACCGCACTATCCAACTCCTACCGTAACCAACTCCGCCACTCCAATCCACCAATCCTCCCTCCTGCACTCATCCTGCTTCCTCTCGCAAAGTCCACTCCATCTGGGAGACCACCCACCTAACCCTCCTCTACAGCCGACCCCGCCCCGGCTCCCCATCGACTCACTTACACGGCCCCCCACTCGCTTCCCACTCCCCCCCTAACATTCCCTACCCACTCAGGGCACACCACCCACGGCCTCACCCCGACAGCCACACCCCCCCCACCGACTCCTCACCTCCCCCCCACCACCGACACAACGCTCCGGACTCTCCTCCAGTTCCTGCTCACCAACTCCTCACCACTCGCCCACACCGTCACACACCCGCAACCTAATCCTACGAATCCTCACCCCTTCTCCCCTGACCCCCTACTTTTCTCCGACTCCTCCTCCTTCCACCATACCCTCCACCTTGCGCCCCAGGACTCTCGCCCAACACCCCCACCCAATCTATCCCGACGGACCCAGCCTCCTTCCCCTCTGGCCCGGGGACACGGACCATCTACTAGCATGCTTCCGTCCCTTAGCCTCCCTACGCCGCACCATCCTCCCACCCCCCCTAATACGGAAACCTCGTTCCCCCACAACCCACTAGCTAGAAAGTTCATTTAATTAGCGCCCGAAACCCACCCAACAATTATCATATAACACAAGCAATACACACTATCTCCAGCCATCACCCGCATCGGAGTTACGTCAAGCTTCCCCCCAAACCCCACCCCAAATCCCCCCATCCCGAACCAAGTCGTGTCAACGTAACCGAACCTCCACTCAACTTTAATACCGACTCGTCGAAATGCAATCTCACGCACTCAGCTCGGTCAACACCCTCACAATCTAGTAATCGTCTATATCACCCGGCCTGCTACCTCGTAATGTCGCTCTAAACCTAAACAACCACTCAGTACCATCACAACCCCTCAGCCTCCGGACGTCCTTCAGCCCAACCACCCCACCCTACAACTACTGCTACTCCCAGCACGAACACACCACAATACCAACCTCCACTGCCATATCACACATCTTCCCACCCTCCGCGGGGGAACCCGCCTCTCGCCACCTACAGCGCAATCCATGGGGAGAGGATCCACCACAAAGCGGGTCTATTACCCTGCCGACCCAGAACGGCCCCTCCGGTCTCGAACGAACACATCCACCAACTACGCAACACCCTCCGCACGGCCACTGACTACACCTCCCACCTCCACGTGCCACGGCCCCCAATCACCCTACACTCCTCACGGCAACCCCCCAACTCAGATCGACCCACAAACCCCAACACCCTTCCCGTCTCTGCATCAACCCTTTCGGCCATTTCCGTTCCTCCTACCTTTACACCCCTACCCCCGTCACCCACGCCACTCCTTCCAACCCTCGCGACTTCTTCTAACACACCCCATTACTCGGACCGCATCGGCCGCCCTCCCCACCCCCCTGACCCTCCTCGTCCTTCCACTCCCCTCCCCACCTTTGTCACTCCACCACCACCCAAAACTTCTACTCTTTGGCGCCTCTCCCCTCCACCACTCCACTCTTCGATCTCCAACCCCTGGCCACCCCCCTACACCTCTTTGCCCCCTCGCCACTCAACGCGCCGACTCCTGCTCTCTATCCAATCCCCACCCCTGCCCAACCATACGTTCTAACCCCACCCACCCGTCCACCGGGACCCCGCCCTCCCACTCACTTCACGCCTGCCTCCCCCCCCCATACCCATCCTCCCCGATCGATAATGTCATCCCCCCCCTGTCCTCCGCACGCCCGACCCCCACAGTACCATCTCTCTCCCGGCCGTTACCTGCTCCTTACACACCGGCCCTCCACACCTACAACATCCCCCCACACATACCTCCCCCTGCCGCGCCCGTCTCCTCCCCACCTCAACCTCACCTTCCTCCCCCCCATTCTCTCCAGCCTCCAACTCCGGCCTCTAACCCCATCACGGCACCTCACCCCTAGCCTCCCACTTACATCCTCTCTCGCACCCCCACACCCCATGACCTACGTACCCCTCATTCTCCATCCCCGAACTCGCTACTCCCGGCCCTCTCGTTTCCCACTCATTCCCTTCGCCTCACCCCACGCGGACCCCCACGCGCCCCCTAACTTTACCACGTACCCCCCACCCTTTCGCCAACCACCATCCCTTCGCCCTACAACCCCCTCTCCTCCCCTCCCCTTTCCCACGCAAGACTCTCGCCCCAGCTGGCTCCCCCCCCGAGCCCCCGCCCGCGCGACCACGCGCCTCATCCACCACCCTCCAACTCCGACCTCACCCTGTCGCCGGAGAGCCCACCGGCTCTTCCTTCCCCCCTCCCCACATCGCGCCACATTCACCCTCTCTCCCAACCCCGACATCATATCGGCCGAGTAGTCCCGCTCCACCAGTTACCCTCAACACTCCAACCTATACTACGAGCGATCGCCCCTAAGACCTACCGAACTCACCATAAGGTTTACAAAATAATTGTATCAAGCACACTCAACACCTCCATACACAGCCACCACTACAGCGAACTTTCCTCCCACCCATCAAGGCCCCCCCAATCACCAGAAACAAACTCGCGCACCACTCGTGCAAGTCCTCCCCACAATACTCTCGCCAAAAGCCCCAAACGTGACCCCCAACAGATCCTTCTTTCATTCTAACTCAGACCGAACATCACGCTGACACGGCTCGACAGAAGTTATAACTTAACGAATAGAACAGCCCTTCTTCCCATAAACTTCCTCCTCGACATCAACCCACCCTGGCCCCCCTACCATCTCCCACCCCTCCAGTGGCACGTCATTATCGGTATATGACTGTATCGTAACCCTACCTGCCTCCCCACGAAATCGTCACGTTCCCCCATATCCCCCCCTTACCTCCCCGACGTTAACTCACGCCCCTGATTCTTCCCAGCCTCCCTGCCCCCCACAACTCCCAATCCTCCGATCCATCACACAACAACCCCGACACCACCGCCACGCTCTTCCCGTGAAACCTGCAGTCTTTCAACCATCGCGACCCTCCCCTTCCCTCCACCCAGCTCACTGCTGTCGAGCCACGCCTTCCGACTCGCGCCTTCTCATCACATACCAACTTACCAAATCACTCCCGACTCTTCCTTCATAGCCCTTCCGGGTCTCTCTTTTATGCCATCCTAACCCGGCCTGCCCACCAAAGTTCAAATTACGCATAACAGCCGGAACCCCCTTACCCCCCTCCCTCGTCCCCCCTACCCCCTCTTACTCGCGTGCGCCCCTACCCTTACCTGACCATCTCTACTCTCTCTCTCGGCGACTCTTCCTCTCGACCCACCACTCACCTTCCTTTGCCGCCGCCCCCTTCCCTCCCCCCCAGGCTACATAACGCGGGCACACTACGCCCTCGGCGGTGCTCCCGCCAGTTCGGCCACCCTCCACCAACCGTATCCTCTAACCCCTCCCTTCCACATGCACCCGGCAAATACCCTGCCGCCCAAAACGACCTCCCAATCACATCAGGCGCTGGGGGTTCCTCAACTATTCTCCCCAACTTCCTCCACCCCCGCCCCTAATCGACAGACCACTAACCTTCTCTCCAATCACCTTTGATATTCCTACCCAATGCTCCTCAGTACCACACGTCCCACACCCCTATTTCCACGCCCTCCTCCTCCCGCACCTGTTCCCGCCGGCACCGCCATATCTGTACACAAATCAGACTCCCGCCGCCCGAGTACCCCCTCTCCACAACTCTCCACTCATCCCCCACGCCTCCGCCCCTTCAACCAACCCCTCTTCCCCCCTCACCCCCCACCCCCCTGCCCCACGAAACCCCACGGTCATCCCACCCACGCAACGCCCCCACACTTACCCTCCTACCCTGTTAGCAGTTGCTAGACCCCTTACGCGACTCCCCACCCTCTCCCAGTTCCCCCTACCGCACCGCCAACTGTCTCCCCTCTTCCCAGCTAGACTCTCTTTCCTCGCTATCACTCCACCCACCCCCTTCACCCACCCCCTCGCCTCGCATCCCAAACTCAACCGACCGCACACAACCCCCTCAGTCATTTCTCTCCCCCTATCTACTACACCGCAGCCTCGACTCCCTCCCATCCTACGTCTCATATCCCCCACACCTCCACCCCGGCCCCCACCGTCATCCGCACGCCTATCTCCTCCGTTCTACCCTCGTCGTGCCACGTTCCCCTCGCCGTCCACCCTAAGCCTAGACCCACCGGTGCCCCTCGTAACACCCCCGTCCATTCCGCGCGGCTCCCACCCCCCCAAACCCCCCCCCTTCGATCTCGCTGTCACCTCCACCCGCTTCGCCATGTCCGCCCTTCCGCCCGCCTACCTTCACCCACCAACTTTGCCGTTCGACGACCCAGCATGTCCTACCCTGTACAGCGCCGAAAGCGACTAAACTCCTCTCCTACTCACCCCCTCCCACTCACACACCCCCTCACAACCTACGTCCCACCCCCCCTTACTGACCCTACGACCCGCCTCGCCTTAACCTCCATTCTGCAGACCCTCCTTTTTTACTAACCTCTAGTCACACAGCCCGCCACCCTGCCCGCGACTGATTTCACAGCAGGCCACCCGAAAATCCCCGCACTGCTCTTCCCCACGCTCTTCCCTCCGATTTCCCCTCACCGCACTCCCTGACCCACCCCCACTACGCCACTCATGTTCGCCAGCGTCCCCCCCAACAGCGCTCCTCACACCCGCACCCAGTTCCCCCACCACCCCCGTGCATCATCTATCGCGGTCCACCCCGACGAACACACCCCTCCGCCCCCAAATCCACCGCGCCCTCCTGTAACTCCCGACCGCCCCTCCCACCTCCTCCAATGGCTCCCCCCCTACAACTTCTCTGCCCAGCCCGTGCCTGCTGCCAATCCCCCCGTACACCCCTCATGCCAACCTTCTTCTGATCTACCCACGCCCTCTCCAGCCCCTCTTTCCTACTCCCGCATGCCACAGCACCGATACCGCCCCTCTCACCCTCCAAACTTATGCCCCCCCCTCCTGTCTTTCCCTACAAGTCTCCTCTCCTTACGCCTCTTCCCTCGCGGCCACCAGCCCATCCGGCGCCAGCCCCCCCGTACCCTTCGCCGTCGCTTATGCACAATACGCGTCGAAGCGACCTCAGACCCCCACCCGCCTCACCTCCACCCGCTGCCCTAGTACTCGCACCCCCCACCCACTACTAGCACTCCCCCTGTCCCGTACTGCCAAGCTCCTCAACCACATTGACCCCTCGCCTCTTCTTTCCTCCTGAATCACCCCTCCCCGCATCCCCCCTTAGGTACATCTCATCTCCAATCGACCTTCCTCTACCTCTCCTGTACTGACACCGCCTCCCAACCTAACACTCCCACTCTTCAGGTTCGCGGGTTAAATATCTTCACCCGCACTGCTCCCTCCCGGAACCACCCAATTCGACCAACTCCCTCAGCCTCAACCGTTCTGCCCTCCTCACTAACATCGCACGTCTACCTCATCACTCACTCCTCAAGGGCCACTCCTAACTCCAGCGCTGTCTAACTCCAGGCCTCGCGACCACTCCCTCACACCCGGCTCTCGACTGTCCCCCCCGGCCATCGTTACCCCAGCTCGCCTCGGCTGCCACCGTCAATCCTCCCCCCCCCACTCCTTCACTCCGCCGCTCGCCTATCCCCCTTCATCAACCCCCTGCTCACCTCCCTCCCCGCTCCCAGCACCTCATATCACTGTGAAAATACCATCCTACTCAGAACTGGCACCCCCTCACCTCTGCGCGTCCCCTGTCAATACACGTAATACCTCTAACTCCCCTCCCGCCTACCCCACCAACATTACCCCTCTAACAGCCTATATCCTCCGGTCCCCTCCCATGCTCACACGCCCTCCTCCAATACATCTCGACACCCCCCCCATTCCCCCCCTTGCCATCAGCCCCCTTCATCCCATACGAGGTCCCCCTCCTCACCTTCCAATTTCCTTCTTCCAACTCCCTTTCCCCTTTAGCCCCCCACCACGTCCCTCACATTCTCCCGCTATTCCTCGCTGCTCATCTTCCACCTCCACATCCCCTCATCTTCCTAAGCTCCTGGACCCCTTACTCCTACCGGCTCTCGACTACCGCCTCCATATAGCTTCCCCCCTCGCGCTCAGTAACCCACCCCTAACCCCTGTTCGGGACCCCGGCCTTCCCCCGTTTCTCGTCCCTCTCCACCTCCCCCTTCCTCATCCCTACCCAAATGAATCCCCCTACTAAACCGCCCTATCTCGCTCCCTTTAGCCACCACAGCCTCTCTCCTCTACTTTGCCCCCCCCGCCCTCACCCCCAGTCCCGCTACTCTCCCCATCGCCCACGCCCCACCCTCACCTCCTCTCCCCTCAGTTCTCTTCTTCCCCTCACCCCCCTCCTCAGTTCCGCCCCCCCCCCCCCCCCTTCCCCCACGCCCTTCCCCCCCCGTTACCGCTCCGACGCCGCCCCTACGCATCGGCCCAACTTCCCCCTCTCTCTTCGCACCGTCGTCCCCGACCAACCTCCACTCGACCCCTCCCCTCACCCCCTCCCCCCCCCCTAGTCCCCTTACCCCCCTTACACCTTCTCTCCCTCACTCCTCTCACCTTCGGCACGCCCACCATCCACTCCCCTTTCCCGCCTGCCTACACTCGCCCGTCCTTACTCCCACCCCCCCCCGCTCCACTGCCTCCCCCTCACCCCACCTTTCCTCGTTAACCTTCGCCTCTCGCCCCGCGCGCTCCCCCCCATACAGCTCCTCGCCCCCCCACAAACCGCGATCCCCGCCTTCCCTCGGGCCCCCTCATCGTCAGCGACGTCTCCGTCCCTTCCTCTCGCTTCTCATGATGCGCGCCCTTACCACTCTCCACTCTTTTTCCCCGCATTCCTTTACTAAGCCCCCCCCACTCCCGCTCACGGCGTCCCATAACTCGGGCGATTCGGCACTCCGCTTCCACACCTACTCCCCACCCCCCCACGGGCTTCCGACAACCACCCCGCCACACTCCCTTCGACAGGACATAACCTCTGACTCAGCCCTCCCCCCTCCCCCCCACGTTCGTCCTCGCATCTTCCCCTGCTACGCTCTCCCCTAACCTCCCTCGACACCCACCCGCCACTCCCCTCCCCTCCACCGTAGCGTCCCGTTCCCCCGTCCACCCTACGCCGACGATCCCCCTGCCGTTTCGCCGGCTGGCCCCCTTCCACACATCTCCTTGCCCACCCAACGCCCTCCCAGCCCATTTTGCCCTGTCCGAGCCGCCCTCCACTCGACTCCCACCGCCCTCGCACTCCCCCGTCAGCACTCCCCTCACGACTTCTCACCCGCCCCCACCCGCCCCCCCCACCGCCTCACTTTCCTCAATACTCCTGCCCCTAGCGCCCTCCTCCGGCCCTGCCCACGCCCAAGAAAAGACGATAATAGTGCCATCTCCCCCCACCCTACAACAATCTGCCGCACCTCACTCCCACCTCTCCAATCCCCCCCTAAGCCCCTTTCCTCGCCGCGGGGGTGATAATTCGGACATGTGAATCTGGCTTGTCTATGGGGCCCAGGCATCACAGGGGAAGTTCGCGCCGTCAGCGCGACTCGGCGGAACACCCCGGCAGTACACCCCCACCCCGCCATATTAAAGACCTTTGTGACATATCTACCCTTAGAGCCAGTGAGACTGGGATCACTGCTCTGCTGTCGGAAATTGTCAATGGTCGTATTCAGTTTAGGTTCAAAAAAGTGTTCTGCGATCGATTTATAGAGCGTAATAATATTAGCTATAGTGACTAGAGATTCTGGAAGAAGGGGTCGTTTGATCTCAGGATTTTATTCTGGATTGCCAAGATTGAGCGTAGGGGTGGAAGATGTGATGTTTCCCTCTAAATTTGTAGAGACTCTATCGTGGCTTCTTGGGGGTGACGTTTGCGTCTTCGAGTCTGGCCTCTCGCAACATCTTTAGCAAAATAGGGCTGAACTGGGATGGATGTCTTTTATTCTGGCCGCTACAAACAATTTATCCGATGTGTGTAAGCGTCTGAAGTCGTTACTGCCTGTGGTCTCTGAGAGAATCAATCTTCTGCTGTCCAATAATTGGCGAGGTTCCAACTACCATGAAGGAATTAACAAAGCTTGTTTTATGGGATCGCTACCACCGCCTGTCATTCCCATTTCGCTCTAGGTGGCAACTAGCCTTGCACAAGAACCTACTCGAGGGTACCAAGTGCTCGCACAAACTGAACAAGGAGATCTACCGTACTCACGTGGACAGAGAGGCATGAGACCTGCTTGTGTGCCTCGGACCTAGGGAGTCTCGCGACTTGAATTCACACACACCTCATTCTGGGATTTGCCGATTACAGTCAATCACGTTGTTATATGTATGGCAAGCATATAAGGACTTGCCGCCCTGTCCTCTCTCAAAAGGTCAAACAAAATAGGATAAGAGTAATCCCCCTGTAAGCCTCAGTCTGTGACTCTACTGAGTTTGTGTGAAGACTCAGAATGATGCTCAAAACTTTAGTCCTTTCAAGTCTGGCAATTCTTAGCACGCGTCTGGAGCTCTTGTATCTGAAAAGTATAAGGACTGTCTGGCGGCTACTATACATAGTATATACCTGATGTAATATAACCCCGCGCAATTTCTCAACCACAGCCCGCAAACTAGAGAAGCCTTTGATACAGCGGTGGCCGCTTTCCAGGATCTACTCTCCGCACTATGACTTTGTGGTGAGGTTACCGTGCTACTCAGCGAAAGTACCAACAATGATTGCGTTTGCTTTATACTGTCTCCACCAACTGGAGTAAGCCAACCACCATCCAGTGAGAAGATGACTAGGAAGAATTAGACTTTTTTCAACAAAATGCAACTATCAGCCAGAGAAATGGAGAGCCATGTTGCCCTATGATCAACTCCAAGATTGATCTAATGAAGACATACTCCAAGTAAAGAGTCGAACCTTTAGAGAACTAGCCGGTAACTTTCTTGTGAGCGGAAGAGTTCTTGCATAGCTTTTGTCAGGTTCTCTCTCTTAAGGAAACCTTGCTCTGGCTTGAGCACGACAGAGGAAGCTCAGGGATATTCACGCACAAATCCTATCACTCGCCAGAGCACATTAGGACACATACATCCCGCGCTAACTGGAGGCACGTGTCCTCCAACACCCCCCCGCTGGGTTGCCTGAATCTCCTGCAGCTGGAGGCAGCTGCGGTGGAAAGGTTCTCTTTCTATAAGTGGCTATTAAGGGAGGCCGTCTCTTGACGCTGCCCCTGAAAAGAATACTCGTGTCTCTGCCGTCGCCCGGGGTGCTCGCATTCAGTCTCTTCAGAGGAAGCCCCGGAGAGCTTACTCGGGAAAGGCTGTCGGGTCACGATCACCCTCTCTATGCAAGTCAGAGTAAGAGACCAGGATACCGCCAAGACAGGTGAGTGCAGGAATGGCTGTGTGTGAGGGGAGGGTGTGTGTGTGTGCAGTGTGCAGGGGAGGGGTATGTGCAGTGACTGAGTATGTGCGGGGGGAGGGGTATGTGTATTGCAGTCAGTGGCGGGGCTAGGCAGGTGCTTTACTTGTATTTTCATCTGTGCGACAGCCCGAGGGGTGTGTGTATCTCACGTGTGGGGGGGAGGAGGCAGTCGTGTAAGTATCTCAAGCGTGAAGGGGAGGGTGTGTGTGTTTTCAGTATGCAGTGGATGGGTGTGTATATTTCAGTGTGCGTGCGATTGGTGTGTGTGTTTGAATGTGCAAGGGGGTAGGAGTTGCTGTCTTGTCCTTTGCTGCTTGCTCCTGTCTCCTGCCCCCTGCGGTCTTTGTCTCTGGCTCAGTCTACTCAGGGGGCTGGAGACTTGGCCTACAAGGCGGAATAGTTGACCCTCTGCTCCCTGTCTCCTGCCCCCTTGCCGGTCTGATTCGTCTTGCTGTAGGCTCGCGTCAGGGGAGGAGGATGGGCACAGGGGAACAGACTATCTGGTGATTTAAGCCCCTATTTAGATTCAGGGTATGCTGCCGGTGATGGCTCTAATCCACTCAAATGGCTGGCAACCCAGTACCACTTCTCATGGAATGTTGGGTTGTTACCCATGCGCGAAGGCGATGTCACCAGATTTCTGGATTGTTGAGTAGGGTATCCATGCCTCATAGTGTATGTCGTGTAATGTTTGTCTTTGATTTAAGGGTTCCCATCTTGGGACCTATGTATGATTCGGTGCTCATCTGTGTCAGATCAACCTTGGACGCTATTTTTTTCAAATTATAATTAGTTAAAGAGGGCTGAAAATGTTTTTTCTTTTTTGGGGGAGTGTTTATTTTTCAAATAAAAGTTATGCGTTTGTGCTCATTTTTGAGTGTTTTTTCCATATAATTACTGTGATAGAAGTGGAGGTGGTTCTGACCGACGCCTCGTACATTACTCTCTCGCTTCACAGGCTCTCGAGGTGTCTCGCCCGTGTTTCCTGGTTACCCAAGCATTGCCCCACCTACCTCTCGTGTCAACTATTTACCCCTTACCCCAATGCATACCAGGGATACGGCGAAGAGCCACGTTCGATCAGAAGTGGGACAACTTCTACATGTCCATGGTCCGATTTGTGCTCGCGCTGAGGAGCGGTATTTGTTAGTAGCGGGGAAGAGCACCAGTATCGATGGTTCTCTTCGCATGCACTGATAGTATCTCAGGCGGCGGCTGTCGGTTTTTACCTTGGCTCGGTTATGGAAAATTTGGCGGGGACACAGCAATACAAGGAAATCTGCGCCACTAAAACTCTAGCTTTTAATCGCTATAACTATTAAAAATACGTTCAACTCATAGTATAAGCATTAGAACTCTGCACACTACCCTCAACGATATCCTAGAAGGGACTCCCACAGGAGATACAAATTCTGCAACCTAGATAAAAGTTTCACTATAGTGGTTCGCAATACTCATCATGAATATATGGAACTAGAAGTGTGCCCTAGTTCTGCCTGTAGCCACTAGGGTTAGTACTACGCACGGAGCTGAGTCCCACTCAAAAGGGACGGTCGCCCACAACTGGACTATACTCCTAAAACCTAATGTACCTACAGAATCACGGGAACTCTATACAAATAAGGAGACCCAATGTCCGATATGAAAACCTACTCCAGGAGTACTAGTATTCATCCCAGACCTCTGTAGGTACAGGATCATTAATACATTGCAAACTAATAAACACAGAATAGATCCACCTACTGTAAAACCAAACCGCGGGTGCGCCCTATGTAGTCGCAGAGTTCATCAGTGGGTATAGCAAATCTTACACAGAGGCCAGAGGTTAGCGAGTATCACTCATGAGAGATGGCAATTAGTGGTCACTAATGAGAGGCACCTCTCTCCATGGAGAGATTGCTATTTTTTGCTCTTATGTTCACTGCGTGGAATTCTCGTTTCTTCTAGGAATTGGTGTTTTCCCTTGATGTTTAAGAAACTGGGGTGGGCTCCGTCACAGTTATTATTCTCTGAAAAGGTATTTATTCTAATTGACTGAATCTTTACCTTCGGGCTCATTCACCCTGTAACTGATTAGCAGGAGGTGCCCCACCCTTAGGGATTCTCGTAATAGAAATAATGATTTTGTGGGAAAAAAGTATGACGATCTTTCCGGCTCCTAACCAGCGCAACGGTAAAACCGGACTTAGCCTGCAGCTGATACTTGATCAGACATGGGATGTTGTTTTACACTGGTCCCCTTTCTTCCTCATAAAAAATACTCAGCCACTGCGCGCAGCTCCACCTCCAGAAGCTGACCTCATCGCATTAAAGGGCTGTCCCGCTTCTGACAGGTTACCTGGCTTCTTGCACCAGTAATCTGGAGCATTAGGTATGGGTACGCACCTAATAAGTGACTACAGGGTTGTCGTCAGCCATTGCGTGGTGTCAGTAATAAACTCACTGCGCTGGCTGACACCAGGTACTGGGAGAGGCATCCTGTCAATCTACCGCCATTAACTACACAACTGAAATTTAATCATGGGTAAGAACATAAACACACAAATTGCACAAATAATGTTTTATCCTAAAGAAACGCACCTCCCCCGAACATCGATCCATACTCTTCTTTCCTCGTTTGTTTCACGATTTAAGGAATTTCAATATCCAGACTTGTGGTCACTAATTTTCCATGAGTCCGACATAGGCTCCTTAAAGGTGTGAACACCTTTATAAATAAGAAACATTTATAAAAAAAAACTAAACATGGCAGTACTAAACTCCAATATCTGCACCCTCTAAGCTCTCATTCCTGGGGCTGATGTTTCTGGGTGCAGGGTATGCGAGTTAAGCGGCACATTAATTGATTTGGGGGGAGTGCAGTGGAACCAATCGCCGCCATTACCCACCAAGGTTCAGGGGATGGTCCTTTTGCCCCACCAAAGAGATTGTAAGCTGTGCTTTGTCACTCACCACCAATCAACTTAGTACTCCTCTGCACATCCACTCCCCCACCATATGGTGACTATGTAGCCTAGTGCCAACACCAGAAATCCGTGCAGACAATCCCCCCCATAACCTTCCACCTAAGTACCTCCGTGTGAGGCATCTCAGCCGCCGCCTAGCACCCCGTAAATCCTTCCCACCTTATTACCCACCATATTTCTCTCACCTCCTCCTAATCACCGCCATAAACGCTTCCCACCTATTACTCCCATAGTCTCTCCACCTCACCTATCACTCGACCACTATTGTCCACATAACCTTTCCATCGTACCAGATCTCGACTTCTATAACCTCCCTATCCCTCATCACCCCATGTTGAGTATGTACAAAGGTGGCTAAAGGTGAGAGAACTGCTGAGAAAAAACAGAATTCTCTGAGATTTTGGTGTCGGTAAATTTTGCCAGGGTCGAGTGTGTTTGGAAAGAAGGTCATCTGGAGCTAGGATGGAGGACAGAAAAGGGCTAAGAGATAACAAGTTCTCGGCACAGGTGATTACGTCTCACGTGATGTCCCCTAGCATGTTACTGCATTGTAGTCTCACCTTTAAAGTGTTGCGCAGAGCCTGTGTACACCTTGTACTAAACCTATACGTTTAATCACTGTTATGGTAGGTGATTATTGGTTGTTTGTGTAATCCGTGTAAGGCTCAGGCACGTTTGGTGGTATCTGCCCCAGCTCTCTCCTGGATGACTGTAATACGGACTATCCTAAAATTTCTTGGAAAGCGTGGTGTGACCCCAAACTATCTAATTTTAGCCTATTTCCTTGTCATTACTCTACAGTTAGGCTTTTAGTAGTGGGTGTGTAGTGTAGGCATTTTTCCGAGAGGGGTGGTCGTGGTTACACCAAACAAAAAGGGTGTGGCCATCGCCAATTTTCTTCAGGTCGCTTCCCACTTTTACCTAACGTTATCAAAAGTTCGTCATGTATGCAATCTTAACCCATCTCAGGTGAAGGTTCGTACCTCCAAATTCTGATACTTGTCTTGATGGTCACGCAATACTGCGAAGTCGAACCCTGACTCGTCTGGCACATTTTGGTGTTCAAAAAACCGAGAAGCAACCATCCACACGGAGATTTTATTGGCTCAGTCATGCGGAGTGATACTAGAAACTGGTGCACAGTTATGCCCTGCTCTGCACTCTACGCAAGAGGTGAACGACATTAACTCAAAAGGTCCCCTACTTCATGCATATACGTGAGCACTAGACTATTGATGCACAATTAGAAAATTGTGAATAGAACCCATCATATAACTGGTATATGCATAGCGACGATGACAATATTGTTACCCAAATTCATAGTAGTCAGTTTCTGTGATAAGGCAGCTGACGAAGGCACATTACATACAGTGACGAACTTCTGGAAGAAGTTTCATCGCGATCCTTATGGTGCCTGGACAAGATTCCTTATTGATCGGGCGATCTCTGCTACCTACGAGTGTCACCAGTTGTGTCCATAGGACTTTTGTACTTACTACAATTCGCCAAAAATTGTGGTATTCAGATATCTTATGAAAGTGATAAAAAAACCATTTATGTTGAGATTGAACCAAACTCCCTTCAGTCGAGATTCTTACAGAACTGTACACCTACAAATAATGACGGCTGATATGTTCTGGCTTTGCTCACCTAAATTCGGTGTATATGTACAACAATTACTGTACATTCGGCTTAATTTCCGCTGTATGTTGGCAGCGTAGGGAAGTTACCATCAACGGCTACCACCGTACTGAACGTGGTGAATGGCCATCAGCCTAGGCGTCTGGCTGATCGACACAGAGTCTTTGGTGGATGCCTGTAATGAGCTCAGCAACATATACCAAACAAGGTGCAGCCAGCTACATTCCCAGGTCACTGGTGATAGATTGCAATAATAACTATTCTGGATCTTTATATTCCAACGAGGATTACAAGAAGTCTCAAACGCCGATGGAGGATAGGTTACATGGGTTCCGCACGCATTCATGTCGTCCTATCAATCTCATACGTACGCAACTGCGGGTCAGAAGCGTTTCGGAAGCGATATCCTTATCAGTGGCTTCACCTAGTCATGTTACAGATGCGTGAGTGCTCATATATAGGTAGCTCACCCCAGGCGATATGCCATGATCGGAATGGAAAGAAGAAAGCTTCCTACTCCCCTCGGGCTGATCACATGCTCGGAGGGATAGGAAAGAACCCACCTCCCCTAGGGACTGCAGTCACTTGACGTCGGAAGGGAAAAGAAAAATAAAATCCCCCCTCCCCTAGGACGTCAATATCCTCATATAACAAAACAATACAAAAAATCTATATAATCAAGGCCGATATAAGCTGCTATCTGAAATTAAAAACCATGTGATTGTAAGAGTGCACCCAACTTATTATATATGTAAATGTATGCCGTATAGATACTTTAGAAGAACGAGACTAATTTTTTTTAAATGATACCATTTGTCTTGTAAAGATAGATTCAGGTCCTGGAAGGGATATTCGACGTTGTGCCATCTAACCTTTTAAAGATGCCAGATAGTACTTGTGGAATCAGGACTTCTCATATTATGCTCGCTTTTTTGTATCTGTCTTGTATTCGATGAGGGTCTATTACGTCCTAGCTGGGCCAGGGTTATTACGTGCATTTCTTTCCTCTCCAGATCATGTTGCATATCCTAGGGGCGTGGGGTTTTCTTCCGATCCCTCAATTCAGCGTGATATCCCTGGCCGCGTGTGTTGCTACTATATAGCACTCCACAGCATTGTTGACTTGGTCCTATGTGACCACGATTAAGGATATCGCGTTTCACGATATGCGGTTTCCGCGTCAATGACTCAAAGTGGGCCGATAATATGTGTCTCCATGAAATCGTCGATCGGCCTTGCTTACCATGTAACGCTATCCTCCACTGCTTTGACTTTTTCAAAATCATTGGAAAATAATGATCACGATAGTTTTAGTAGTGAACACTATGCTCCCAAGTGTCCTGGTTGTAGCTGGCTGCACCTTGTTTGTTTTGTTGTGTTATTGCCCTGGGGTGTGAGACTGCTCGCCGGCCGTGTCCGAGGGACACTGGATCGCTCGATACAAGAGGCGCGTGAGCTAGATTCTAAAACATTATTTTTCTTATAATGCCTGTATGGAGCACTGCCCGGACGAAAAAACCATAAAAAGACTACAACTTTGCACATGGCCCAGCCTCAGAACCTCTTAACCCTTAGAAGGTCCCAGCTCTGTTTTGACCTGACCTGCTACACAGCCTCTATTTTTGAAAACGCTGACAGTGTGATCAATTCTATGTAGGAGAATAAACTTTTGACGACCACTTTTACCCTATTCATGTGATTCAGAGAGATTGTGTTTCTCGTGGACACATTGTGCCTCTTGTAGCGCTAGTAAGAGCATGTTTTATCCATACAACCATGTTGTGTTTAGTGAAATAATATCATAAATTCATGAAAAGTTGGAAAAACTTCATGCGATTTTGAATAAGTTGCAAAAGTTTCTGCGATTGCAGAGACAGACTAATTACTTTTCTCCTATCACAAATAGCTTTCATCTTACATCTAGCATTACATATGTCAGCTATAGCGTTGGGCCATCATTTTTTTTAAATGTCTTTTTTGTTTTTTTTTTACGGGTGAGGGGGGTGCGTGGACATTAGAGGCGTAGTAAATTTAGTAGTAATTTCTCACATTTTGTCAAGAATCAATTTGCAATTTAATGTTTTGTTAGGGTACCACTCCAGTTCTGACGTGGCATTTGAGCGGGCCTGCATATTAGATACCCCCCATAAGTTGTGCCATCTGAGAAACTGACCCCTTCACTCATATTTACAAATACACTCTATTTAGGAAGTTTGACTAACACCGCCTTCAGATATTTCCTCATGAAGATTAAAGCAAACAGTGGAGGTTGAAATGTTTCAAAATTTCTATACTGTTTTTTTGGCACGATTTTTCCACTATTTATACCATCTATCAGCTGCGAATACTGTAAAGTGACTAGTGTAACATTGGCGCAACTCTGAATACGCAATTCCCCAGGTCTGCGGTTTTTAGAGAGCATCACATATGTGGACCAGTTGATGCGCGCATTATTTGGCTCCCCCATAAGGTACCCAGAATAGGAGAGCCACTACTATACTTGGGTCCTCCTTTCAATACGAGTTTATTTCTGGGCGGCCATTTCAAGGTTTGGGGAAAACCCTGAAGGTGCTAAAACTAATAACACCCCTAAAATAGTATCCTCGCATAATGGAAACTAGTCACCCCTGCTATTGAATATATACGAGGGGTGCTCATTGAGTATATAGCACCCCTAACGAGTTGATTCACAGAAGTTTTTTTTTGCCATAAGGCTGTGGAGAAATGTAAAGAATAAAATTTTTTTCACATAATCTGCAAACGTTTAGCTTAAAATGTGCTTCATATATACAAGAAATCCCTGGCAAAATAAGACCTCACTACTCAACTGTTTGTTAACGCAATAGTTCTTCCATAGTTCTCGGCTACATTACTCCCGTACATGTGGGTTAGTAAACTTGCTGTTTGGGGACGCATGGTCAGGGAGGAGACAAGGGAGGGAGCGCTATTGTGGCTTTCGGAACGCAGATTTGTCGCGTGGGGCCGCATTGTACGATTTCGCCAAAGCCCCGATAGTAGCTGGCAACTGGTGAAAACCTTTCCAGAAGTCGCCCTATTTTTGCGGCCTTCAACACACCATTCAGGGGAAATGAAAAAATCACTTTCTACTCTTATAGGGGTGTTACGTTGTGCGCATTGTTAGGATGCAACAGGTGACTTCCATCTCGTGCTTTTTTTCTTAGCATTGTAGCATGAAGAATGGGGCCGGAATAAACCAGTCTCTCGGTATTGTTTTGTTGACGTTTCAGAATTGTTTTACAGCTTCGCGTCGCAGTGTATATGATGTGACAACGTTACTTTGGGGGTCCCGGTACAATTTCCAATGATAGAGAGTTTCTAGTACTAGATTATTTCTGTTTTAATTACTTTTACCACGTAGAAATACGTCTATAAAAAAATTGCGTTTTTATGTCTGTACTATTCTGACAACATATCTTTTTTTATTTTGCTGTGTGAAGAGCTGTGTATGGGCTTTTTTTTTGCGGGATGAGGGTTGAAGTTTTTATTGGTTACTAATTATGGGGGGCATATGATGCTTATGTTCACTTATTATTAACGGTTTTTCGAGATGTTTGAACAAAATACAGCCAATCTGCGTAGTGTTTTTCTATTTTTATTTTTTTTTAGCAGTCACTGTACGGCAGGCCATCCTCAAACTGCGGCCCTCAGATGTTGGGAAAACTACAAATCCCATCATGCCACCACGTGTGCGTGTAGGGAGTATATAATTGCATGGATGGGAGTGGAGTTTCACACAACACTGTGGGGCCGACCAGTTTGCGATGCCTGTGTACGGTATATGACATGCGTAGCTTTATCATTGGCAGGGCTAATTACGAATACGCCGATACCAATTTGTATTTTTTTAAGGTTTTACTGCTTTTATACAATAAAAAACACTTATTCAACCAGGAAAATACGTTTTTTTGTCATCGCCATATTTCTGTGAGCCATAACTTTGTCAAATTTTCTGTGCTTGGAGCGTGTATGGACTTGGTTTTTTGCGAGATGAGTTGACGTTTTTATTAGTATCAATTTTTGGGGGGACAAGGTCATTTTTGATCGCTTTTAAATCCATGAGTTTTTGGAGGCCCAGGGTGAAGGTAAAATCTGCAATCCCAGAGTGTTTTTTATTTTTTATTTTTGTAACAGGGCTCACCGTGCAGTATCCGTGATAAGTTAGCTTATTCGCTTTGGGTCGCTGACGATTATGGCGATACCCATATTTATTGTTTTTTTATGTTGATGCCTTCGATTCTAAAAAAAAGAAAAAAAACATATGTTTTTAGTGTGTAAAACAATATTTATGCAGGCTTCTCTTGTCTGAGAGCTATTACCATTTTTTATTTTCCTCGTTGTTTCACAGAGCTGTTTAAGGACCTGTTTTTTTGCGGGATTGAGAATGACGTTTTTTAATTGGGTACAAACCGCTTTTTACCGCTTTAGGAGTTTTGATCGCTTTTTATTCCATTTTATGTGCTGCGGGTTGAACAGACATATTCTTACTTCTGTGATAGTCGTTTTTGGGTTTTTTTTACGGGCGTTCACCGTACGGGGTAATTAACGATAGACAGTTTTATAGGGCAGGTCGTTACGCACGCGGCGATACCAAGATATGGGTACTTTATTTATTTTTATCTTTTTAGGGGGGTTTGGCGTTTGCTAAAGGGGGAGAACGGGCGGGGTACGTATGTTTTATTTTATTTTTCGTGTTTGGTGTGTTTACTTGTTTTTCAACTTTTTTTTACTTTTTTTCCACCGCTTTTCTCATTTTTTATGTTTACTTTTCCCCATAGAGCGGATTTTGAATGAGAGACTCTTTAGTATCTCTCATTCAAAGGAATCAGTGCATAGCTTTGTTGTAGACTGGTTCCTACGACAACTCCTGTCTGTCATCGTTTGCCAAGGGGCGCTCGCCACACGGGCACGGTTCGGGCGGTCGTGGACCGTCACACTGACATCCCAGAAGGCATTCTCATTGCCTTCCGTTCTGTCTAGCGTAAGAGGGACAGGAGCTGACGCGTTATGGCCGATCGTTGCGCTGACTGCCGCCGAAGAGTAGCAGGACGCGAGCGATCTCCTCCTTGCGACTCCCTTGGTTTTTGGGACCGACAGTCGCGATAAATTAAGGGGTTAACCCCCCCTCCCCGGAGCGATCCGGGGTCGGGCCGACACTGCGGGGATGTACAGCTGTAATATAGACAGCTGCACACCCCGCGCCGATCCGCGGGAACATGCCTGCGCTTTAGCACGTTCGCTGCCGATCCTCAGGACGTATCCATACGTCAGGGTCGCGTTAACCCCTCCAAACGACCTGGACGTATGGATAGTCCTACGGTCGTTAATGCGGGTTTAAAATGGGGACAAAGTTTGGCTTGCAAAAATAACTGACTATATGTGCAAGTTGGATTACGACTAGTGGAGACTAAGCCCTACAATGTCAAGGCAATCCCATATCGAGAAACAGATGTGTCTGAGATTTGAAAAGGAAGCTAAAGGGCTGCAAGTTGTTCATCATAACCGACTAAAGCTGTTTCTAAGAGAAGATGACTCCAACAAGTCAACGATTACTGTACTCTAATCTCCAGCTGAAAAATCTCATTGCGATTGGAGAAAGAGACACTACTGCGTTTCATACCTTTCAAGCTTATTTCTCTGAGGCCATGGATCGCACCCCTCTGTTTCAGGTGATAGAGACCAATAACACCTCAGGAGGAACAAGATTGTTTTCAGATCAGTGTGCTGCTATGTGAAGATGCATTACTTTTCAGAAGAGCGCGATAGGAGCTACAATAAGGCAAATACGTACTCACAAGTTACCTATGACTAATTCTTTAGTTTAGTTTGACACTAACAAAAATAGCCGGGTTGTCTGCAAGACCCTTCAGCCTGGTTGATGTGCCCTTTGTATTCCCTAATGCCTGCATGGACTCTATACCAAGAGCCACATGTACATTGTTACAGTTTCATTCCCTTTATTTCCCCAAGGTTTATATGCCAAGGACTTTTGGACATTTCCATGTATTTATTCCTTTTACATGCTAAGAAAAGTTTGATATTTAATTATTGTCTTCTAGGATATGGACAAAACTCTAATATTATAGGCTGTTACAATATTGTATTTGTTATTCTTGCTACCTCACCACTAAATGAGGAAAATTTAAGATTTTACCATCTGTGCCTTACCTTTGTTCCTAGCTACCCTCATTGCTGATAATACCAGACGCCGAGGATGGCTTTCTGCTAAGAGGGGGAGTATGTAGGGTACACTTCTAAATTTATCTGGGCTCCTGAGAATAGTTACTACAGTATTTGTTTTGTGCAGTATAACTATTGTGTCAGGATGAGGTGTATAAAAATACCAAGTTATGATGTTGATCCATGACCTAAGAAGTTAATGTGCTGTGTAAGCCTAAAGCAAAGTGGTGGTTAACTAGGCAACTAGGGTGTGACTAGAGGGTATAAATATAGGTCCCCAGGTGGGAGGAGTGAACAGTTAGTCAGTAAACTGGAATAGATGGAGGCATTAAGCAATTCCTGGTTTTCAACTAGCCAAGGAACCAGAGGACATCGTATACTCTTGACCACAGAGATTATCTTTAAGAAGCTGACCAAGTATAAAAACAGAAAGTAGAACAGTTCCTGTATTCAAAGGAGATAGCATGTTTCTGAGGTATTTCAGTCCCCGTAGCCCTCACATTTGTTGATGTTCAGTATATGCTTTTGGCCCGGCCCAACACCTATACAGTATGGAAGAGATTACTCCAGATCACCTGGGATTTAGATAAAGATTCCTTGCTTGCATAGTCTGGATTTTATGGGACATTTATAGAATTTATCCAGTTGCTGAGAGTTGTTCAAGTTTTGTGAAAATTGAAGTTTTGTGAACGGAATTGGCTCTGATGTGTAAAACCTAACTTAGAATAAAATATTTTCCTATGCTTCAATCACGGTCTCCTGCCTGTTTATCTGCATCTTATACAACAGGCACCTCACCCATCATCACAGGCAGTTGAGGAACACACTTGGGGGAATTAAGGAGGAATGCCACCTAATCCACCTGCAAACCCTCTGTTTACAGTAACTGTGCCAATGAGAGCAAGAGAGGATTGGGTGCCTAACCACCGTACACCGAACTATCACTCAAATCCTTTCCTTTGCGACCCTGGAACACTACACAGTCTCCCTTTTAATTTGCTTTCAACAATGGTTTCTTCTTTGGATGGTTTTCCTCTTCTTGGAGTTCACCTCTAATCTCTTTGGAAGCTGTTTTGGGCTCTTTGGTTACCATTTGTGTTATCAGTCTCCATTTGTCATCCATTTTCCTTTTGTGGCACTGCCCAGGGAGTTTGTCTATAGTTCCATAGAACTTTAACTTGAGAATAATACAGTATGTGCAACTGTGGTAACAGGAGCATTAACGAAAAACTGTCACATAAATTATGCCCCCCTTGCTGAGGACAGCGTGTGCCGCTGGTAGTGGTGTGCGTGTGTGTGTGTGTATGTATGTATATATATATATATATATATATATGTGTGTATATGTGTGTATATATATATGTATATATATATGCCGCAACCCTGCCAGTGGCACCCAGGTTTGCATAGTGTTTTTTCAGAAATGTTTTTTTGTGCAGAACCATACGCTGTACTTGGCGTATATTGTTTTTAATCTATATGGGGAGGAGGAGTGTCTCCATTTTGGGTTTCGGCACCACGTCCACTTTCACAGGCTGTCATAAAAGTGCAGCTTGCAGGTTTGGTGTTTTTTTTTTTTTGTTTTTTTTTCCTCTCTGGATAATGGAGGTGGGACCCAGTGGAGGCCGGATTTGGCTTTTTGGAGGAAAGATAGCAAGGTTTGCCTGACCTGAATCACTTAAAAGTCGGGCACCCTTAAGCTTTTTTTTGATCAAATATGTAAACCCAAGAATCCAAAGTTTTTCTGTATGTAGAAAATGCTTTTTGGGATTTCCATTAATGTATTCCCCTTTTTTGCAGTCTGTCCGCTGTATGGGTGCGGTTTTGGGTATGTGTGTATAAATATTAATATTATAATATATATATATATTATATATATATATATAAATACATTAATAATGTATTTTTTAATTTTAATTAAATATTGCCGCAACCCTGCCAGGGGCACCCAGGTTTGCATAGTTTTTTTCAAAATGTTTTTTTGGCAAATTTACGCTTCTTGGCGTATTTTTTTTTTTTAATTATATGGGGAGGAGGGTGCCCCATTTTTTTTTTCGGCCCCACGTCCATTTTCACAGGCTGTCAAAAAAATTGCAGCTTGCAGGTTTTGGTGTTTTTTTTTTTTTTTTTTTTTTCCTCTCGGAAAATGGGGGTCTTGACCCTAAAGGGGCCCAGGATTGGCTCTATTAAAGGGGTAAAATACATAGGATCCGACCTGAGTCACTTTGAAAGTGTGGGCAGTTAAGCATTTTTTGATAAAAATATTTAAACCCAAGAATCTCAATTTTTTTCATGTATTAACGAAAACTTGTCACAAAATTATGCCCCCCTTACTGGGGACACACAAGCAGTGCGACATCTGTTCCACGCTGTCCCTTACTCTGTAATGCGTAGTTTTAGTTTATTAAAAGCTCAAATCTGGGAGTTTGCAGCTTTTTATGAGCAGGGGTTAGCCCCCCCCCCCACCCAACTAGCCCCCCCCATTTGATTATTCACAATTTTTTTCCCCATTTAAAATAATAGGGGTTTAACATTGTGAGATGGGGGGGGTTTCCCAGGTGGGGCGGGCAGAATTAAACTGACCTTTTTATACTCTTTTCTGGGGAAAACTGCCCGATTTTAGCATTTTAAAAATCCGAACCCAGCATCTTACAGAATAAAGAACACAGAGCGGGAAAACGCAGTTTGTCACTAGTTGTGTTTGTCCCCCAAAAAAGGGGGGCATAATCAATGAACGGGTTTCCCCTTTAAGCTTTTTGGCCATGATCTTCTAAACTTTACTTTTTTAACATGTTGGTCTGTAATTTTCTCTCTCATTTCTTAGAAACCTAAATCCATTGTTCAGTGGGGGTAAAACTTTTTAAAAAGTCTAAAGGGTACCTTATTTTGTCGAATTACAGGATACACCTTAGCTTAACATTTCCCTATGGTCATAAAACCATAATTCAAATGCAATGCCCTTCAACAGTAATAATACAATTTTTAAAATTAACCAATAAAAATTTCAGTTTTTTAGTTTTTTTCAGGGGACCATTGTGGGTTTTTTTCTTTAACAGAAGGGTACCAGAGGGGTTCGAAAGGTTCTAAGGGTGCCCATAATCATTTTTAAATGTGACCAAAATTTAAGTTGTGTAAAAAAATCAGTGATTTCTTCCTACCTTTAATTCATTTAAATTATTTATTAAATTTTGACCTCCCTTTCCCCTTTTTATTTTATGGTGTGTTTGACTGTATAGATCATTCAGAGGGGGAGTTTGGGGCAAAAGGATCGGGGAATACATCGGTCCCAATCTTTTTGTTTTTATTTACTTGATCAAATTTTTTTTTTAAATAATTGGTTTTTTGAATTAATAACTACCATTGCTTGTTTATTATATTAGCACTATAAATGAATGACTAATATTTTAAGGGCATAGATTTGATATATACAATACTAAAACCTTCGGTAGTGGAGCCGCACTTTTCATAAACACAAATTGTTCAGAAATTTTAAAACCAAAAAATTTCAACTCACGAAGAAAGGGCCCCTGCCCGCCCCAAATAGACGGGTTAAACTTTTTGTTATTGGGGAAATATTATTATCTTATGCATTTAACACATTACAGAACAATACAAAAAACTGGTTTATTTTAAATTTTTTGCTGGGCCCGGGTAGTTAGAAAACTTTTTGATATAAAAACCACGCAGCCGCTTTTAAACAGCAGGGTTGATTCTCATAACTTTGTTCACAAAGTGACTTTAAAAAAAATAATATAAACAGATTTTTTGGGCGGGCGAAAATCAAACAACACAAGAAGGGCCCCTGTTTTTCAATACCCTTAGCCTGGGGAGGGGGATGGTATACTGAAGTAGTAATTGACTCGTTCAGCTTCTAGTGATGAACCACCATTTTTTTGGAGCCTAGTATGAATGTTTCAGGACCAAGGAAGGATGGATTAAGGAAATTTTTCTAATGCAAAAAGTACTAAGAAAAAAAAATTAAATCTGCTTTGGGAAAATTTAAAAATTTTGGGTTTTCAGTAATTATTTAAAAGGGGGTTTTAAACCCAAATTTTTTATTCTAATAATCTTTACTATTTGTGGGGCAGGGACTTTCTAAACCCCTTTACCAAAAAACATTTTCACTAAAAATGATAGAAGTCCCAATATATAATTTCTTATTTCTAATGGCTGTGGACAGTTTTGCAGATATTTTTAATGCATTTTATTGAACATATTTACAACTGGTCTTAATTTAAACTTTTGTACTTTGCACATATGTCCTCTACGGCTCGTATGCCTTACAGTACAATACCAGCTGCTTGATTTGCAGAGTTTTAATTGGTAAAAATCTTTGCTTGATTTTGGGGAAGCATAGGGAAAAGGGTTATTCCCCGTAATGGCAGCTCAGGGTGGGATTTAGTTTTTAAACAACAGGTTCCCTACTTGGCTGAAATAAGTATGTGTGCAGGATGCATTGGAAAGTTTTGTGATGCACACAATGACAGTTTTCCCACACTTTTGCCAAGATTCCTAAACAAATAATTCTAGTAAAAATAAAGTTTTGATTTAAGCTTTAAAAAACCCGAAAGGGGAGGTTTTTAATTTGGGTTTGGAAAAATGTCAACTAAAATTTTCTTGGGCCCAAAAAGGGGACAAAGTCCATCTTTTTTGGGGAAAATAAAGTGGTTCCCCCCAAGTTACATATCCCTTTTTTGGGTTTGGGGCAAAAGCTGTAACTTTACACAAAAAGCCTATGGGAAAATAGTTTACTGTTTTTTAAAGCCTACAAAATACAACTCAAAGTAAAAAAAAGGTATTTTAAGAGAAATAGAAATATAACCAGAAAATAACAGAACACTTTGCAGACAATACCCAAGCTCTTTAAAAATAAACCCCAAAACCCAAAAAGGATAAGGTTTTATTACAAAGTGAATTTGGGTAAGGTTTGGGGGCCTGGGCAGAGAAATGGCAGGTGAGGGTTTTTAAAACCCCAAAAAAATTTAAAGGGTTTTGCACTGGGGAGGAAAAAACCATTACATGATTTCTTGTTTTAAAAGGGAAAAAAGGGGAAAAAAGACATGGAGAAGGACTTGGGAAAACCGGGGACCCTAAACTTAATTTTTAGCAGCCCAAAATTTTAGGCAGGGCTTTCCAAAAGGGAAAAAAGGATTTTGGGGGATTTAAAAGACGTGATGAGAACATTATTGGGCCCATTACACTCACCGGCCCCCTTTTTTTAGGTACCTGTCCAACTGCTCGTTTTAAAACTTAATTTTAAACAGCCAACACAAGGGGGCAAAATCGTGATTTAGGCTGTAGCCCTGGTCAAGACAATCTCTTTCGTTCAAACCGAGCATCAGTTGGGGAAGAAAGGTATTTGAGTGCCTTTAACGTGGCATGGTTTGTTGGTGACAGAAGGGCTGGTTGAGTATTTCAAAAAACTGTGATCTTCTGGGATTTTAGCACAACCATCTCTAGGGTTTACGAGAATGGCCCCCGAAAAAGAAAAAACATCCAGGGGGGCCAGTCCTGTGGGCGGAAATGCCTTGTTGATGCCAGGGGTAAAAGGGAATGGGCGAGGGTTCGAGGATAAAAAGGAACAGTGATCAATGCCCCCCCGTTCCCCAACCAAGGAGGCAGAAAGCATCCTAAGCACAGTCGGCGAACTTTGAGGCAGGGGGCTACAGCGCAGAAACCACCCGGGTCCCACTCCTTTCAGCTAAAAAAGGGAAACTGGGGCTCCTTTTCCCCCAAGCTCATCGAAATTGGACAGTAGAAGTTTGGAAAAAACTTGCCTGGTTGATGAGTCTCGATTTCTGTGCGACTTTCGGATGGTGGGGAAAATTTTGGCTCAACAACATGAAAGCATGGACCCATCCTGCCTTGTATCAACGGTTTCAGGTTGGTGGGGTGTCATGGGTGGGGAATATTTTTTGGATTTTTGGGCCCCCTTGGTACCAATGAGCAGTTGCAACACCCTTTTGGAATCTATGCCACAAAGAATTGAGGCAGTTCTGAAAGGCAAAAGGGGGTCCAACCCCTACTAGCGGTGTACCTAATAAAGTGGCCGGTGAGGTAAAGAGTCATGGTCAGAACACATGGAATATTTTAAGTTTGGAAACCTTTTACAGGAAAAGACAATATAGAGCTTTAACAGCTTCAAAAAAAGGGAACAAAAATAATAAAAAAACTGGGTGGACTGCAAAACCCAGAAGATTAGCCGGGTTATGGTTTTTGTTTAGAGAAAAAAAGGTTCGGGGGACTAAAAATATGTATAAAAATATAAGGTCAAATGGCTCCCAAGAATTTTTATGCCCAAGTTGTATCAGAAAAAGGGGGCCCTCTATAAGAAGGTTTCCTTAGATTAAGGGGATTCTTAAATGTAAAAGCGTGAGGTGGGAACCGTGCCAAGGAATTGTCATGGGAATTCACTAACGTTCAAAAAGAGTCTGGGTTTTGTATTTTAGAGTGTAAAAGTATAACAAGTTATAGTGATAGGATTCGGAGAAGGGCGTTGTCCCGGGAAATTTTTCTGATTGCCAGTTTGGTCGGAAGGAAAATTTTTTTCCCCAAAAATTTTACGCTTGACTTCTACTCATGGGTAGTTTTTGGTTTCCCCTGGATGAACACTATATCACAATAGGCTAACTGGATGCTTTTTTTTGGCCCACAAAATATGAATGACCTAGGGGGGCCCTCGCAGGCAGACTCTACTACTGCTGGTTATTTAGTGGTGCCTTGTATTTTTTTTTTTGCTCTAATGTTGTGTATTTAGAGCCCTTTTGAATGTACAGCACCTTGGAATTAGTAGCAACCTAAAATAAGAATAAATATGGATAAATGCATACTAAAAATCAGGAACCGCTTCCAATTACTTACCCCTTCTAAAGCAGTTCACCAGCTATGACTTGAACACACATTCTCCTGAATAATTTGGAATTAATATAGACTCTGAAAAAGACACTTTGAAGGATTGGTCATCTTCTTTCAATAATAGAAACACTCTAAAGAACTTTTTTCTTTGCAAATCTCATCTGTACACTGCCAGACCAGATTATGGACCCCAAAATATCTTGAACAGCAACTTGGCAAATTTGAGATCTACTAAAGTGTTGTACCAAAAACACAACCCTTGTGGCTTACACCTGCATTTTCCAACATTATCTTAAAGGGGTTGTCTCACTACATTGAATGATCTTCCCTCAGTCCTGTTTGCTTGGTCTCTCTTTGAATTCAGGGGCATGTTTACTGGCTTCTACTAGGCTGCAGTAGAAGCCAGGTCAGTAGCTATAGTAACCAGTGCTGGCAGCCTATCATGAAAGAGTAAACAGGTCTGTAGTTATAGCGACCTGAGGAGCTGATGCAGCCCATACAAGAAGGGATATCGAGGAATAGGTAGGACACTGTTAATGGACCCATATTGCAAAGTGACTTGTTTTAGCAAGATCTTTAACATAAAAAGCAATCCTTGTAGTGAGACAACCCCTTTAAATTGTGGTTTTCTGCTCTGTGAGGCACCTTCTCTGCCTTATTATGTTAGGGCATTGTATATTTGGTCTATTTTGTCCCTGTCACCACTATATAAGCACTGTATGGAGGTATTTATTTTGGCAAATGTGTAAACCTTTTGTAATTTGTCTTTGAATGCAGAATGTATTATCACTATTAACCCCTGACATTTGACGTACCCATATGTTATGGTTTGGAAGGGGTTCCCACAATTTGACGTATGGGTACGTCATGGAGAACTTGCGAGCTCACAAGATCGTGACATGGGACCAGCGGTATATTACCACTGGCCTCATGCTGCATCACCTGCGGCTGGAGTGTGCTCTGCCCATGGGTGATTAACCCTCTTAGCTGCCGCAGCTAAGGGAAGGAAAGAAGGAGAGAGCGCCTTCTGTCTTTTCTCAGTGCAACAGCGGCACGATCACCGCTGCCGTCTCCTCTCTGGACAGTCCAGGAGTGTAAGAAACGCTGTCTGTGATGTCACCATGCCCTGCAATGCATTGTGGGCATTGCCGGGCATGGTGAGTGACAGTCACCATGGAGACCAGTATACAGCAGCAATGCTGTGTACTGATATCTATTGTATCAGGGTTCTGAAGATCACTGATAAAAATCCCCTATGGGGAAAGGCGGAAAAAAGTGAAAAAGTAAAAAAAAAAGCAAAATACAAAACATGAAAAATAAAATAAAAACACATACATCGCCCTATTCACCTTTACAAACACCCCCAAAAAGATTTTTAAAAAGTATGCATATTTGGTATCGTTGTGTGCGTAATGACCTACCCTATAAATCTGTCATGTTAATTAACCCGCATGATGAATGGCTTGAAAAAAAAAGTATCACAGAATTGTGATTTTGTTTATCCTGCAGCGCATAAAATGGAATAAAAAGCCATCAAAAACTCATATAAACACCAAAGTTGTACCAAGTACAAACGCCAGTTTATACCGCAAAAAAGCCCTTACACAGTTATGTTTATGGAAAAATAAAAAGATATGACCAGAAGACAGCGATGCATAAATATTGTTTTACACTTTTTTGAATGCGCTTCAACTTAAAAAAAAACTGTATAAATTTGATATCATCACAGTTGTATCAACCCACAGAGTAAGGCCTCGTTCACACGGCTTATTTTGGGACTGATTAGAGCCGTACTGCGTGCCCTATTTACGTTGCAGTACGGCTCCAATCCGTCCCAGTAACTACGGTAATCCACAGTTCTCATAGAGAACTGTGGATTCCGTCGCTCCTCCCCGCTCGGCGAATCCGCCGCGGGGGGGGGTAAAGTGACATACACATTATTTACGGCGCGTACGCGATGTGAATAATGCAATGTCTATGGGGCCGGCGGGCAGCTCCCCCGCCGCGCCCCTGCCCCGCCCCTTATTCAAGCCGTAACTGCGGGTGAAATCCGTCCCGCAATTACGGCTTGAATAAGCCGTGTGAACACTGCCTAAAACTAACTTGTCACATATAGTGCACCGTGAGCGCTGTTAAAAATAAATAACACTACTAGTATTTTCTTCACCCTGCCTTCCAAAAAATGGATATAAAAGCGATCAAGAAGTCTTGTCCCCCAAAAAAATGATACCAATAAAAATTTCAAATCAACCCACAAAAAACAAACTGCTATACAGCCTCGTACACAGAAAAATAAAAAAGTTATGGTTCTCAGAATATTGCGATGCAAAAACATATATTCCTTTCTGAATAGAACATTCTGCTGAGTAAAGCTAGCATGTCATTTATATAGGGGTGCAGGGACAAGCTGATACAATAGATGCTATTATTGGTAATTAACTTTCTTATGATCATGTATTATTGACATTAACTATAGTGCACAGGTCTATTAGGTTTGTGTCATTTACTAATGAGATATGTATTTATTTATATATATGTGATCCCATAAGCTTGTATCCCTGCTAATGGCTACTTGTTAGTATTTGTCCTTTCATGTTGATCCATATATATGTAATGATTTTTTTGATATACATTTTATATTTATTATGAATAAAGTTATATTGGTTTTATACTTATGGGTGTTAAGTCCTCGTTTTTTCTTTTTTGTTTGGTGTCATTTATACCGCACGGTGACCACTGTAAGAAATAAACATAAAAAACACTACTAGGATTGCTGTGTTTTGTTCAAAGCTCCTCACAAAAACCTTAAGAAAAAGTAGTAGCATATGAACCCCATAATGATACCAATATAATGTCAGCTCATCCTGCAAAAAACAAGCCAATAATCTGCTCTGTATACAGTAAAATAAAATAGTTATGGCTATCAGACTATGATGACATAAAAACGCAATTTTTATAAACGCATTTCTATTGTGTAAAAGGAATAAAACATAAAAACTATATAAAATTCATATCATTGCAATTGTACCAACCTGCATTGTAAAGTATTATGTCATTTATACCACACTGTAATAATGAAGCCCAAAAAGCAATGGTGGAACTGCATTTTTTTCCCCCCATTTTCATTGCCCAATGCTAAAAAAAACCCCAAGGAACACCTGTGCGCCTAAAATGCACAATACACCTGTAACGGGTACGGTAGTGGATCCACTGGACCTCCGCAAGCGGTGGTGTAAGCCTCGCCAGGGAGCGGAGACTAAGTAGCTCCCGGTTTTCACCAAAGCCCGCCGCAAAGCGGGATGGACTTGCTGCGGCGGGAGTCTACCAGGTCGCTACCCTTGACGTGACTTGCTTGCGGTGGCAGCCAAGGTATAGCGTGGTACAAAATCGTTAAGACAAGCTCATAGTCGGGGACAGGCGGTAAGGTCAGGACAGGCAGCAAAGGTTTGTGGTCGTAGGACGCAGGAGAGAAGGTTCGGTACACGGAAATCAGGACGAGACTCAGATAGACGCTTTCTCAGTAGGCAATAGGCACTAAGGATCCAACGGGGACGTGCTGGAGGCGTTACCAATATATAGGGTCAGCGCCCGGCAATCAACCAATTATCGGCGCGCTGGCCCTTTAAATTTAAGAGAACCGGCGCGCGCGACCTAAGGAGCGGGGATGCGCGCGCCCGTCGGCAGAAGACCGTGGGGAAGCAGGAGCGCGGCCGAGTAAGTGTATCGGCGCGGGGGAACGAGTGAGGCAGCGGCCCGACCCGCGGGCCACGGCGCCACTCGACCCCGCACCAGGGGAGGGTGCAGGGACACGAGAGCGCCAGCAGCCTGGACCAGGGGCTGCTCATTACAACACCCCTATATGAGATCCATGAAGGGTGTTGAATCCAAAATGGGGCGACTTCTGAAAGGTGTCACTTGTTTTGTTACTTTGGGGGCTTTGCGAATGCGACATGGCCCCACCAAAATCTGCGGTCCAAAAGTCAAATAGCACTCCCTCCCTTGTACGTCCTGCCATGCACCCAAACAGCAGTTTACACCCACATATAGGGTATTGCCGAACTTGGAAGAAATTTTGTAACAGATTTTGTGTGTTTTTTTCCAGGATTCCTTGTAAAAATGTAACATTTTCAGCTAAAAATACATATTGTTGGAAGAAAATTAATTTTTAATTTTCACAGCCTACTGCTAAATTTTTTTTGTGAAAGACCTGTGGGGTCAATATACTCACTACACTCCTGGATATATTTCTTAAGGAGTGTAGTTTTCAATATGAGATCTTTTTAGGGGGTTTAAGTTTTAGCACTTTAGGGTGTCTGCAAACCTGTAATAGTGCCTAATTTAAAGTCCAGTTGGTGCTCCTCCTATTCTAAGGCTTGAGTTGAGCCAAATAGTGCACCTAGGCCACCTATGGGACATCTCTAAAAATGACAGAATCTGGGAAATTGATGTTGAGTTGCATTTACCTGGTCACATACACCGTGTTCCAGTGAATAATGCATAAAAATTGAAAATCTGCAAAAAAGTGAAATTTTAAAATGCCAGCTCCACTTTCCTTTCATTTCTGTGAATTACCTAAGGGGTCTAGTTTCTTAGATGCAGTCATTTATTGTGGTATCTAACACACAGGCCCTTCAAATACACGTCAGAACTGGACTGGTCCCTAAAAAAATCTATTTTGCTAATTTTCTTGAAAATGTGAATAATTACTACTAAATTTCTAAGCCCCCTAATGCTGTAAAAGAAAAACATAAAAAAGACATTCAAAAATTATGCCAACCTACAGTAGACTTATGTTAGATGCTAGTTATAAACTATTTTGAGTGGAATAACTATCGGTCTTAAACGCAGAAATTTGAAAATGCCAATTTTTCTAAATGTTCACGATATTATTCACAAATAAACAAGGATTGTATTGACTGAAATTTCTTACTAACTTAAAGCAGAATGTGTCACGAGAAAACAATCTCTGAATCACATGGATAGGTAAAAGTGTCAAAAAGTTATTCTCACACAAAGTGTCACATGTCAGATTTCAGAAATTGGGCTCTTTCAGGAATGCCAAAACTGGCTGCAGCGGTAAGGGGCTAAAGCACGATTAATTTCATGACGCTGCACATATGAAAAAGCGCTTTAAGTACATAACATAATCTTAGTCAACAGGTTAGGTAAAAAGTCAGTGTCCATCTACATTGCCCACGCAGTTATTTTTATGTTGTTGATTATTCGTTAACTATGTCCGAATCTCGTAAACCTTTGGAAATGACCTAGTAGCTGCAAGGCTGTTACTGACAGGAACAGCTGTCATAAAAGTCATGAGACTAGACTGTACTTTTTTTTTCTTTGTTGTTTCTTTGGTTTACCTGTCTGTTTGGCATTATCTAGTGTGATCCTCTAAGTACTGTCACCACTCTACGAAGATAAGGACTCTTCTAAACCAAACACTAACAGATGTGTGCCTAATACCTGATAAACTAATCATCTGTAGCTTCATAATTATAAAACAAAAAGCCAATCTAAATTTCTCTTTTGCAATCCTGAAATAGTGGTTCCGTAATATGGATCTGACTTTACCAATGTGTGACAGCGCTAAGAATAGCTAATGGGGGATCTAAATCCGGAGGCAATGTAGCTGGTTGAACATAGGAGCAGGGGAGTTTTACTTAGTAACTTGTTAAGCTGATTTATAATAAGTATACTAAAAGTGTGCCTACTTGGTGTTTAATCCACTTAGACCACACCTTTAGATGTAGCACAACAGCTGCAAATTTTCCACACTGAAAATCCACAGCAATTTAGTATATAATTGGAGTTTTATTTTTTTGGGAAGTATTAAAAAATATTCCATTTTCTTGTATCCTTGATTTTATGTTTTATTTTAAAAATGTGATTGGAAAGGTAACTATATTGAGGGATTAAAGGGTTTTTGCAACACAATATATGTAATTTTATTGTAAAATGTAAATGTTTGGTAAGGCTTCACAAGAACTATAATATTCTATTTTGCTACTGAGAAAAAGTTGCCTTTTAAATAATTCTCTTTCAAACCAAATAGTGTTCATTACCACAGCTCTTGGCAGCTGCAGATACTATTGTGTACCCTATCACATTATGGATTATTAAATATTGGCATTCGTATCACAACCAAACCAGCAGTTCATACCAGGACATTACAGGGGTGTTCTGGGATTTATCAATGTTCGTTCTTTCATCGGGGTATGAGTAAAAATAGAATAGAAACTTCATACTTACCTCCCGGATGCTCCCGTTCACTCCCGGCTGCCGACACGTTCAACCAGTAAATAAGCAGTAAACGTCCATCATTCACATGACAGCTCCAGCCAATCACAGGCCACAATATCACCTGCATGTAACCTCTTGGGCCTGTGATTGGCTGGAGCTGTCACGTGAATGATGGACGTTCACGTCTTACTTTCTGGTTGAACGCGCCGGCAGCCGGGAGTGAACTGGAGCCTCCGGGAGGTAAGTATGAGTTTCTATTCTATTTTCACTCATACTCTGATGAAAGAATGAGCATTGATCAGTTCTGGAACACCCTTTTAACCATACGACTGTTCTTGGTCAGAATTGTGACTTGGAGGGATGTCCAGCAGCAGTGGTGTCGCCAGGCAGTTTTTTCTGGGGCATAAGCCCCGGATAAAACTGCCTGTGTCCCGAATCCCGCTGGGCTCCAGGCCGCTGCCGTGGACCTGAAGTGCCGACAGTGTCTTCAGCTGTATGTGCGTCCACTGGCCGCACATACAGATGAAGGCTCCGCAGAGAACTCCGGTGTGTCCGGCACAGGCAGTGTGAGTGAAAAATGCATGTGAACGCAGCCCTACTGAGCAAAACTTAACACAAAGGGCCTGGGCCCCGGATGTTTTGGGACCCTAGCAACGTCTCTGTCCAGCAGTGTCATACTACACTGCAGACAAGCACAACATTTCCACCTGTGTGCTTATTTTTTTGGGTTTATGTTCAGAATTGGCTCTAAATTTTTGAAGGGACATTTTTTCTGTTTAGCAGCTACTATGATTGATTGAACACCATCTACTTGCAAAGGTTTAAACCTCAATTAGAAAGCATAATTCTGTTTAAGCACATTTCATGTTAAATCAACATAAATATATCTCTCAACAAATTTTTTCTTTTTTGTTTGTATATGTTTTTAATTATTTCATGTATTTTTTTTAAAATTTATATTCATGGCTATTTGGAAATAATAGTTTAGCGCCATTATAAATGGACATACAACGATGACATAACACAAACATTTAACAGAGCAATCCATTTCTTAAATTTTTCCCTCTGTTTTGCAGTTAAAGGAGTGAAAACATTCAGATAGATCACAACGAAGACTATTGAAAGATGAGGTGAGACATTGCAGGGTCTTAAGCTGGCCATGCACAGAATAATGTTGGCTGAACCTGAACCTGGATGGCAAATGTTAGAGAAAAGAAGAATTGGGTATTTGAATTCCAATATGCCTAATTCTCTTCTTTCCAGGGGAGATGAACTACCACCAGACATACAGTATCTAGCAGCCATTTACTCCCCTATCCTTGAACTGGCCCACAGGGGAGTAGAGGAAACCCAAATGGACCCCTGTACATGTTGGGCCTCTTTCAGGAAGAAAAGCAGAAAAAAAGAGGGAGAGTGCAATAGTAATGCACAAAAATCAACTCCACTGGTGGGTCCTAAGAATCTGCTTTACTGGTGGGACCCAGGACCTCAGCCTGACACTGCCTATCTATTCATTATACATGTACACTTCATCGAGCCAATCATATACATAGGAGGCTTTAGAGAGAGCTGTTATCTGAGCACTTGTTCAGGCAACAACCATCTAACTAATTAGGCCAGTTTTAAAAACTGGAATGTAGCTTCAATGGATGAAAAGTACATTCCATAATGGGTTACCTGAACACCTGAATAAAATTCAAAATGCACCTCATATCAGTTACTTAGGTGGAGATGAACTGTGTGAGGTATTCTTAGTGCTTATCTAAAGAAAAAGGTTGATAAACTATGAGTTATAAGAACTCGTGTTTCACATGGAGATAAGAATATCAGCCCACATTCCTCCTTCCTTCATGGGTGGTGTATTTGACGTCAAGATCCTGGTGTCCTTGTAGCTTGGTCTGGGATAATGTAAGGAGATGCCTTCTTGTGAGGGTAACCTTAATCCTTGGTAACCCTTGAGCAGTGGCTGCACATGAGTATTTCTGTGTGATGAGTAAGACGTATATCTAAAAGTTTCCCTATACATGTGTGTACTGCAGTCCTTTAAAAAGTCACTATTTATAGATTCCGTTTAGATTATGAACAGTTTTTTCTAATTAGGGTGCATCTTTGATCCATATCACCAGTCTGTTTTGGATTCTGGGGCTGCCTAAGGATAGGGCCACACAGCACAAGACAAAAAACTCATCAAAAACCAAAACCTAAAAACTTTTTGGGTGGTTTTCAGTTTTTTGGACTGTTTTTGGGCAGTTTTTAATGTATGCAAAATCCATATAACTTTTTAAACACCTAGGCAGTTTTTCAGCAGAACCGTACAAAAACTGCACCAAAAACAGTCGAAAAAACGTACGGCTGTTTACATAGACTTGAATAGTAAATTTTCTGCCCTGCTTTGTCGTGTTTAGCAAAATGTTATAAAAAATCGACCAGCAGCAAAAACGAGCAGAAAAAAATTCTGTGGAGACTACAGAACGTTTTTATTATTAAAGTCTATGGGACCTGTTTTCAAAATGAAAATGAAAAACTCTTCACCTCTTTTGTTGATCACGTGGCTGCCCTATTCCATCATTGTGACAGACTTCTGACCATACTCGGACTGGCCCACAGGGAATCAAGGGAAACTCCTGGTGGGGCTTTGAGCATAGCAGACCTGTAGCTTCTTTTTAACTGCATATACATCCTTGAGAGAGGCACAAAAGCACAGATTTAGAGTCACGTAGGGGAATGTGGGTGTGGATTCTCTGGGTCGCCGCAAGCAATGACACTGACCATGCCAGGAAGCAGAGTCCAAGAAGCACACTGCTATTCATCAGAGGCTGCCACAAGACGGGATGGACTTGGCTGCAGGGGACTCTCAGTTCACTACTCCTGACATTTCCACTCGTGGTGACAGCCAAGCCCAGGCGTGGAACCAAGGAGGCAGACAGCAGGCCAGGGGTAAATAGCATGGGTGCGGCAGAAAGAGCAACAGTCAGTACAGACAGGTTCAGACGAAACACCTGACACCAAAGAATTGGTCCAGAGCAAAGACAGGAAGTTCCTTAAAGGGGTTGTCTCATTACATTGATTCGTCCTGTTTTCTTGGTTTCATTTTCATTTCAAGGGAGTGTTTACTGGCTTCAACTAGGCTGCAGTAGAAGCCAGCTCTGTAACTATAGCAACCAGTGTTGGCAGCCTATCAGGAGAGATCAAACAGGTCTGTAACTACAGTGACCTGAGGAGCTGATGCAGCCCATACAAGAGAGGATATCTAGGAATAGGTAGGACACTGTTACTGTTACACTGTTACACTGTTACACTGTTACTGTTAATGGACATATATTGCAAAGTGACTTGTTTTTGTAAGATCTTTCACATAAAAAGCAATCGTTGTAGTGAGACAATCCCTTTAAGTCCCAGGTGGTGGCCTTTAATCTTAAAGAGCCAGTGCGCTAGCCCTAGGGAGGAAGTGTGCGTACACCGGATGCAGCAGCAGTGGGGAGCAGGAGCATGGAGAGGTAAGTGAATAGTAGGGCATTGAGTACAGGGAACGCCGACACAAGTGCACCGACGGTCCGGAATGGGGATCGTGGCGCACATCGTAACAGAGATAAAAGCAAGAGGTAGCATACAAGAGGCATGTACAGTAGCTGTAGGGTGGACCCCCAGAAACAACTTCACTGGTGAGCACCCCAGTGAAATGACACTGGTGGGCACCCCGGTCTTACACTGCTTTGGATTATAATAGTTTGATATGTCATTTCCTGGTTAACCATTAGAAAAACTAAATGTCCCCTATTTAATACTTTTTATCCCCAGTGACTTCATAAACATGTCTGCTATAGAAAAGCAAGACACAGCTCCAGAATATCCAGCAACAACCATTAATATGAATTATTTATCCCAAGTTCCAGGAACAGGTATGTGTATAAGTTACATATGATGTTCTTGTGTTTTCTATGCAGTAATTGAATTATTAAGTATATAAGTCGCCTAGTATGTGATTCTTGTACTTACAAATATCTTTCATCTGATACCATATTACAAGCTGTTCCAAGCTCACTACAAACATTAGCTTTCAACATGTAGGGACAAATAATTGAAGATTTTTTTATAAATGCATTTGTCTTTTGATTTTACTTAGAAGATAAGAGAGACTTTATCTGCTCTGAGTGCACACAGGTTTTTGTGGATGCCTGACCATAACTCTGCTATCTGATTAGAGCAGGGAGTGATGTCACCATGGTCAGGAGATCTCACTCTGAGCAGACTACTCTCAAGATTAGTGTCACGATGTGCGCCAACTAGTTACAGAGAAACTAAATATGCTAATTACTGCTATAGAACCACCCACAGCCTGAAGAGAACCGTATGAAAGAAAAGCTGGCTTTGACTATGAAACTGCAAAAAAAAAAACTTTAATCGTAGTTGGTTACATGATAGGAAGTAGCACAATCTAGGGGTGGTGGAATTGGTTAGCCCATAGAGGCACTATCAACTTTGTTTGGAACTAAGATAAGGAGTGTACAAGGTAACAATATTTAAACCAAAACATCAACCTTCACAGCGTGTCTACAGCACCATGACTAACCGGTCTCCTTCACTCTTCTTCCATATTGGAGATTTTCTCATTTCCCTTTTACTAGGATTTTTCTTTTAACTGGTACAAAGCTATTTTGGCTATGACCACAGCAGTTCAGTAAAAAGTATAATCTGTAGCAAACTCATCCCCCTGTCTGAGGTTATCCAACTATGAAAAAGATAGACATTTGTATTCAAACATGGAGAAAGAGGCACGGACTGCACTTCCTCACACGTTCATCTACTGCTTCTCAGCAAAAATGTACAAAAATGAACATGAGGTTCTTAGTATACTTTTTAATCAAACGGTATAAACCCACTAGCCACTTTACAGCGACCCCATTCAAGTGAGTCCCTACACTAATGGGGGTAGCACTGCACGGTGATTGTCGCCACAGTAACAGCCACACCAGTTAGGAGCACAACCCAGTGGTCCAACAACATCACTGCTGCCAGATCTTCCCCCCCCCCCTGCCCTATCCCCTGGTTCTGGTTTTGTAGCCCATTCAAGCTTTGTGCAGGTTTATGATCTTGTTCCTGACTTCCTTAGAAAGCTCTTTGGTCTTGCCCATGTTGTAGAGGTTAGTGTCTGACTGATTAATTGAGTCTGTAGACAGGAGTCTTTTATAAAGGTGACTATTTAAAGGGAATGTGTCATCAAAAATGACTTATTGTTTAACGCACATGTTTATGTGTAGCACATTTGTAAATAATTTTGGTTGTATTTTTTTTAAAATTTTCTATCACTTTCAATATTTTTTAATAATTCTTAAGTCTGCAGTTTTCACTTTGGCCACTAAGCCTAATAATAGTCAGACACTTCCTGTTCTGTACAGAAAGATTCTCAGTTGTCTGCTCATTACAGCAAAAAGAGGGTCAAACAAAAAGGAGACCCATGTGAATAGAAACACAGAAATGCACCATCATAAGAGGAAAAAAAGTCACAGCCACCCTTTCACCCCCGCACCTGGATTTCTTCCGGGTCACAGACATGACTAGAAAACTCCCCGTAAAGTGAAAGGACTAGTCAGTCTTAAGTCTCCTATTCATGAAGCTACGTAAAGGATCTCTCTGACTCTTTTAAAAAGCAGGCAAACAGGCCTAGGGGCCAAAGTGAAAACTGCAAGTTTAAAGAAATTAAAATTTTGAAAGTGATATGAAAATTAAAAAAAAAAAAACCAAAAACCTAAAAAAATGTGTTTGACATAAAAATTGGACTTAAATTACTCCTTTTTTGATGACACATTCCCTTTAAGACAACTATCTTTAATGCAGGTAAGATTCCCATTAAAGGTTTTAAAACCCGTGATACAAAGGGTCTTTATTTGTTAAAGCCCCCCAGGGCAAAGGGAACTAGCCAATATCTAGATTAAAAAAAAAACATTTAAAGAACACCATTCAGCTATAGGGGTATAAAAGAACAAAAGGCTTGAGAATGGGGAAACGCTGAAATGGGGGAAATTTTGGGGAAAAATTCAGTACAGACTTTTTTAAAAACCAATCTCGTGTGGATCTTCCTGGTTAATGAAAGAATTTTTAACTCCAAAAGGGTCTCCAAGAAACTTTATTACAAAAAAAAACCCAGGGGACACCAGATGAACCTGAATGAATTCCTGTGATATTTAACACTCTGATATATTGTTTTTAAATTTGTAATTGTTATACTGTAATTGGGGGGTAATTAAAAATTTCAATGAAAATCCAAAATTGTAATGGAGTTTTGGGGATTTATTCACGCATGCTGGACAAAGAGAGCTCCGCCTTGAAAAGTCGCTGGTGTGCTCCATAGCTGCCGGTCGAATGCAAATCTTCCGGTCAGGGTGGCTATGAACTTTGCTAAATTCGGATGAGATGTTCCAATTTATGGAGCGGCTCAAACTGCTTAATAGCAAGTATTCCTTGGTCATTTTACACTGAATATGTGTTGTTATGGAATAAGTTCAAAAAAATAACTTGGGGTAATCTGTTATATAAAAAGGAAAAAGGGGGAAAAGGGAAACCCCCCAACTTCACGCTCCGAATGTGCGAATAAACCCAGGGGCCACAAAAATATGCTTAATCAGGAACCGCACTTTTAAGAAAGGCACTTCAAGTTTGGCGATTACAATAAACATGTGGCAAAGGCTTTAAAAGTCACATGTTTTCGCCACAGGGGTTCAAACGAGATCTGCAAGCAACTGCCACCAAGGTTTCCCTGGCTTTGGGGGGGTAGGAGTCACTAATTGTTGTCACCGCATAAGTGTTTGCAGGGCCGTTTATTATTAGTTTGGCGTTCTGGGGGCGGGTCTTATTGGGATAGACAAGTGTTGGGGGGGTGTCTACTCTCTGGTTCAGGCCAGTTTTGGGCCAAACCTGGGGGGCTAAAAAAGGGCCGGGCTGCAGGTTTTGGGGTGCGGTTTTTCGCCAGGGTTGGAAAGAAGGGCCTCTTCTCCCCCAGGGTTGAGGGAAACCCGGACCACGGCACCTGGCCCAAAGTGATGTTTTTGGGGTGGGGCGGGAGTTTAATCACAGTAAGATGTCTTATGAGTTTAGAAGTGGCCGATGGAGAGGTTTTAAATTTTTGTGCTTGCTTTTTCTGTAACCTGCTTGTCCAAAAAACGGCTGAGGTCAGTCTCAAAAAAACCAGGGGCGAGGGTACTGGTGCCAAACTGTTTAAAAACCAAAGAGGCAATCCCAAGTAAAATTTTACCCCCCAGGGCTGTCCAAAATGGGGCCGAAAGTGATAAGTCTCACAACATAACACAAATTCAACAGACTTTGATTTTCCTTGAAACAGTCTAGATACAAAGGTTTTGGTTCAGGTTCTGAATGGGGATATCAAAAACCTTCAGTTACTAGTTTTTTTTTCCACCAAGGGGTCAAAAAGATCACCCCCTTTCACTTCCTTCATTACCATTGTTTCTCCAGCTTTTTGCCATTTTCCCTTTCCCCATGGGGCACTAATTTTTAAAATCTCGAAGCCAGTCTACCAGCAAATGTCAAAATGCCATCCAACATCCGATGGAATTTTGGCATTTACAGGACCATAGCAGGACCACGGTTTTTGCCACAGCTGCGGGAGTTTTTGGGAAATCGGGCGAATCCTGGGAAATAAAAAACATATTTCTATTCCCTGGGTTTTAAAAGCGCAAAAAAAAAAATCCCTTTGTGTAGACAAAGCACTGATTTTTTTTTGCGTCTATGCAACATGGGTACCGTCAAATTCGCCACTCAGAATACTGAATCCGCTGAAAATCCAACAGTATTCATGTGCTGTGTAGACCTAGTCTGACATTCTCACTCTGCCCCCTGGCATTTGCCCCCCACAAGTCCCTGTATAATGGCGGGAAAATTTGCAAACATTTGAATCCAGGTTCAGACCCCCTTCACAAGTTAGGGGATTTGAACTCTCTACATCTTCTCTGCTTCAACTGCCCACAACCATTTGGGGTTGACTTTCTGTACAACTCAGCAGCTGTTTTTACATACACACCCCCCCCCCCGCTGAGACAAACCAACCTCCTGTTGGGAAAACTGCTTTCTTTTTGGCCCTAAGGATTCACCAACCAAATGGTCACACCACCACACTTTCACCATGACAACCTACCTGACTACCCAACATTAACATAGCATAATAAAATTGTGTCCTGCTCCAGGGCACAAACACAAAAACTAGCAATGGTGCAAATAACACAGCAACATAAGTGTTAATCCTACAATTCTCAAATATATCTCTTGTAAAGCAAGACATAGGGTCCAAGCAGGACTGGGACAAGGCATTTAGAGGCGCTAGGCAAGTATGGCCAACTGTGCCTCCCCCCCCAAAAAATGGTGGACCTCCTGCATTAATTCCTCCCCCCTGCACTAATTCCTCTCCCCCTGCACTAATTCCTATCCCCTCCTGCACCTCCCCCCGCAAAAATTTTTCCCCCCCCCCCCCCCCCCCTATTAATTCCCCCTGCACTAATTCCTAGCCCCCTGCACTGATTTCTCTTTTCCCCCCCACGATTTCTTTCCCCCCCGCACCCCCTTTTTGCCAATTTTCCCCCCCTGCACTAATCCTTCCCCCGCACTAACCCCCCCCCCCTTCCCCACCCCCCCCCCCTCCTCTCCCCCAGCACTAACTCCTCTCCCCCAGCACTAACTCCTCTCCCCCAGCACTAACTCCTCTCCCCCAAAAACCCCCCAATGAAAAACCCCCTCCCCCCAGAAATAACCCTCTCCCCCAGCACTAACACCTCTCCCCCCCCCCCCCCCCCGCACTAACTCCCCCCCACCTAAAACATTTTCCCCCCCTTCCCAGCACTCATGCTAAAAAAAAAAAGAGGGAGCTGAACCTCCACCCACCTCCCCCACAAACACTTTTTCTTACAGTTTCCCTTGTCATATACAAAAAGGTGTCAGACCAGTGAAAAAGGGGATAATGAAACCCCCCGGTTTTCACAAATCTCTGCCCCTCGTCCCCCCTTTTGCCCCCCCTTTTGGGCCGAGGGGGGAGGGCGGGTGGGGGGGCAGGGGGGAAAAAGGTAAACTCGGGTCCCCCCTGTGGTAAAAGGTGTCAGCTGGCACCTGCCATGTATGGAGCTGGCTCTATACCTGTGTCCCCTAAAAAAAAGGAAGTAGGCCCCCAAAGGGCATCGCCAAAACCTCTGGTTTCCCCACCCCCACCCCCCGCCCGACCCAAAAACATTTTGTTTCTTCTCAAAACCCCTCCTAAAAGCGGCTCATAGTTCACGGGGCTGCCCCTCCGAGAACAGGGAGATGGAAATTTCCCAAAAACAAGGGGGGGGCCGCCCCCGGCCCACCCCACAAAACTTGCATTGGACGGCGGACCAAAAACAATTGCATGTCAATTTCCTCCCCCGAAACGTACAATACATCGTATTGTAGGCGGGAGACGACCAAAAATCCATACTCCTAAGAGCTTTTAATTACCCCCTAATTCCCCTTTTGGGGCACATTTGGGCTGGGGTATAAAGCTCAGTAAGGAAAGGGCCCCGTCGAAATACGGGGCAAAATAATTTGTGGAACTCCCCTTTTAAAATTTATTTGTTCCCACATTATATTTTAAATATGGCAAATTCCCCTATAGGAAACCCCCATTCGGGGGGTTTCAATTATGTTTGTTTTTTTCTTCTTTATGTTCTATTTAATGAAAAGGAAAAAAGAACAGGGGGCCCTTTATTGTCGAAACATAGCAGCCAATCTTTCCCCCAAAAATTTCCTGGGTACTGATACGGTATATAGCAGGGATTCCCTAAAAAAACCGGGGCTGGGGGGGCAAACCAAGTTTTTTTAAAAGGCTAATTTTAATAGCTCTTTTTTTAAAAGGAAATATACTTTATGTAAAAAAATAAAAAAAACCTAAACAAAACCAAGTATCAACCCGAGAAAATATTTCCAAATTTGGAAAAACCAAAAACTAAAAATTTAATTGAAAGCGACAAAAATATGAAATTTTTTTAAAAATTTATGAAAAAAAAACTTTTTTTTTTTGTTGTTAGTGGGCAATTTTAACTTTTTCCCCCTTTAAAAGAGACCAAAAAATTCGTAAAAAAAAAAAAAAATGACAACCTACATTTAAACCTTTTTTTTAAAATAAATTTAAAAAAATATATATTTTATTTTGTAAAACTATGTTTCATTGTTCACAGCCATTGCTTCAGAACCGCTTCCAAATGTAATAGCTCCACCACACATGGTCAACGCTGAAGGAAACTACTTGTATCAAGAAACCGGGGAGGGTTTAAAAAAAGGGAAAAATTAAAGTATAATATTCCCCAATTCAAATCCTCAATACTCCTTAAACATTCTTTCTTTTAAGAAGGGGGTTTTATGACTTAAAAAAAAAGGGGCCTAAATTTTTTAAAACCAAATTTTCTTTTTTTATGCTTGTTTTCAACTCCAAGTTATATATTTTAAAGGGGGGTTTGCCCTCACACAATTTTTTGGCCTTTTTTCTTGGGTTTTTTTTGAATTCGGGTGGTGTTTCCCGGGCTTCAACTAGGCTGCATTTTAGAACCAGGTCTTTTTGCTGTGCAACCATCCCTGGCACCCATCAGGAGAGATTGAACAGGTTTTAAAGCTAAAGGAAACCGAGTAGCTAAACCCACCCAACCAACAGAGGGGATATCTAGGAATGGTAGTACACTTTTAAAATTGGACATATTATTTGAAAAGAACTTTTTTTTTCAAACCCGTTAAAAAAAAAAATTTAATCCTTGTACGAGACAACTCCTTTAAAGGCCTATTGGATTGAAGCACAGTAATGTTTTATGTGAAATTTGAGGGATAAACAAGCCCCCCTCTTTTTGGGTAATTATAAGGGCAAAAAAATTATTAGGCAATTTGTTTTCCTCAGCGAAAATGGGCCAAAGGGGTTTAACTGACTAAGATATTGGTACAAGATCACAGAGCCATCAAACATTTTGTTGTAAATGGTCACAAAAATCACATTGAGAAAAAGAGAGGCAAATTAACTGCTAAAAATTTAAGACGATCTGCGGGTCGGATCAATATCTTACCTGCTCGGGATGGGGACCGTTTCCTTGATTACCCATTTGGGGGAAACAAAATGGAGGTGAATGAAAGATAAAGGGAAGACGTTTGGGAATGCGCTATTTTTTTGGGGGAGAGGGGGTCCTTTTTAAAAAGCCGGGGAGCCTATGTTATGTTTTTTTTCCCCTTTTTTTCCCTTTGTTTATTCTTCAATGCTAGCTTGCTGGCTTAACAAGGGGTTCTGTTCACCCCCATTCCCCCAAATGGTTCGACTAAACTAAAAAGGGGCCCCATTATAGTCTCGCCCCCCCTTTTTGGGGTTGGGCCCCCCCAAAAAGCTCATCCTCAGGATAAGGGAGTTCTTTGTCATGTACTCTATCTAAATTTTTTGCCACCCTTTTTGACGTAGGGTAATTCATATACTCATGCTATCCCCTTATTTCCTTCCCCCTTTTTTTTTCCCCCCCCTCCCCCCTTCCCTTCCCCTCTCCTTCTCCCTTGCATTTGCTCCCTCTTACGATCAAATTGCCTATTTTTACTCTTTTAACTTTGATGCTAAGAAAAATGTTCGCTTTTGGCTATGGAAATACTGTAAAATTCAGGGGACTCAGACCTTGTATTGCTTTTGATCATGTTTTTTTGTATTTCCCTTTTTTCTCAATAAATATGTTTGAATTAGAAAAAAAATTTAATCAAAGACTCCTTTTGACCGTTATTAAAAAGGAGGATGGTCGTGTTGGTCAATGATTATTTTTTTTTGGTATTGCAGCTCAAGCCTTTTCACTGATTTCATTGCTTAAAAGTATACTCCCATCACATTCATTTAGTTTTAAACATGTATGCAAAGGCAAATAAAAATTTCAAACCATTTCTGTTTTGATTTTTCTTCATTTCAAAGTTAAGCTTTTTTATTCCCTGCTTTTTTTATTGGTACCGAGCACCCTCTCTGCTCTAGCAGCCCTGGCTGGAAAGGTAAACCCTCCCTGCTTGACTTTGCAGACACAAGTACTTGCTTATCTTCTTACTTTAAAAAAAAATAACCCTATAAAGGGCCTTTTTCTTGTGCCTGCTGTTAAAACCAATCACCAATGTTTAACACCCTCAACTAGGAATAGCAAAGCTGAAATGTCGGTCACTGTTGTAGAACTGCCCACAGCCTTCACAGGAAATGGGAGCCCGAAGCTGGCTATGTAGAGCAGGCTCTGTGAAACTACCAGATGGGAAAACGCCTTTAAGCCTTAGCTCAGATAACAAGTATACATATATAAAAGAAGTAAAAGAGAATTGTAACTATTAAAAGCAGGAATAAAACAGAGCACCTTAAATCCCCTGTGTAGATTGTCTCACAGCAGTCTAAGGATACATTAACAAGTAGGTGCAGATTTATTGTGCTTTTTTACTGTCGATTTTTTTACATTGACCCCTTACTGCTGCATCCAGTTTTGACCTCTGACACAGCCCCATTTTTAAGACTGAGCATTTTTTTGGGGGAAAACTTTTTGATACTTTTACCTATCCATGTGACTTAGAGAATGTTTTCTCATGACAAACTGTGCTTTAAAGGGGTTCATGCCTGTTTTGTCCTGCTTCAGCTTTCAGTGTGCTCAAATGGCTGCGTGTATGATTTATTTAAATTGCATAGCATGTAACCCAACAGACTTGACATCACCATGTCTTTCCCCAAAGTGTGCTCACTTTACAAAAAAAGGGTCTGTTTAGTAAAGACCTTAAATATTTGAATGTATTTAAATATATCCAAAACTACATTTGGGGGAATTTGTTAGGGGTTGTTCACAGGGGTTTACACCCGGTACAAACCTTTTCTGATCCTCCCCGGGGGGGCCCCTCTGTCCCGGGCCCCCCGAAAATCTAAAATTAGCATGAGACTATCAATGCTCCTATGCCGAACACGGGGGCGGGGTTTTACAGAGGGGAAGCTGCTCGGTTTCAAAACGCAGCTCCGATCCGTCTTTTAAAAGAAAAATTTACATGCAATTCTTTTCAAACTGACCCGGGTGTCTTTTAAACACCACGGCTTTCCCCCTGTGAACGCCTTAGTGAACGCCTCATGTGAACGTTTATCCCATTAGTTCTCGCAATCAGTAGCTATTGCGGCAGCTAAGGAGTTTGACAGAGGGAGAGAGCTCCCTCTGTCCTCCACCAAAACCTCCATGACAACCGAGGGGGCACACAATGATCTGTAGGCTGTGCCGGGAGGCGGAGCCTGGCAGGCTGAATGACAGTTAGCATAATACACTGCCAATTATTCATCCTGACGTGCTTTAATGTATTATACCAGCAATCTAAAAGTTGCTGAGTATAGTCTCATAGGTGGACAAAAGAATTAAAGAAAAAAATAAATAAAAAGTGTAAGAAAACATTTTAAAAAATACTTTAAAACACGTCAACCGCCCTTTACACATTACAAATGCTTATCACTGAAAAAATAAAGTACACATATTTGGTGCTACCACGTGCATAATGACCTAACCTTTAAATCTGTCATGATTTTTAACCTGTATGATGAACAATAGTGTTAATAGTAACCCCCCATAAAAACAATGCAAAATTGCAGTTTTTGTTCGTACCACTGAATGTAAAATGGAATAAAAAGCGATCAAAAAGTCATCTAAATGCCAAAGTGGTACCAATGAAAACGTCAGTTTGTCATGCAAAGCCCTTAAACAGCTCCGTTTATGGAAAAATAAAAAAGTTATGACAATCAGCATAGAACGATGCATAAACATTGTTTTACAGAATAAAAACTTTGTTTTCAAAAAAACTGCTACAACATAAAAAAAATATTAATTGGGTATTGCTATAATTGTATCACCTAGCAGAGTAAACCTAACATGTTATGTATACTGCACGGTAAAAGCTATAAAAGATAAAAATAAAAAACACTACCAGGATTGCCGTATGTTCTTCATCCTGCCTCCCAAAAACAGATTAAAATAAAATCAAAAAGTCATGAATCCCCCAAAATGGTACCCATGAAAACATCAACTCATCCTGCAAAAAAAGTCCCAACATAGCTCTGTATGCAGAAAAAAAAAGATATGGCTCTCCGATTATGGCGATGCAAAAATGTGTTTATTGTGTGAAAGCAGTAAAACATTAAAAAAATGAAAATTTGGTATCGCTGTAATCATATCGACCTGCTGAGCAATGTTAACATTTCTTTTATACCACACTCTTACCGCTGTAAAAAAAACAATAAAAACGCTACCAGGATTGCTTGATTTGTTCATTCTGCCTCCCAAAAACCTTGATAAAAAAGATTAAATGGGTTTTATCGTTTGAAGCGTTCGTGCTCTTCAGCTAATTCTATGAGATTGAATTTGAAATCATGGGGCGAGTCTCTTCTCTCAGCAGACGTGTCTCTCCTGCCAAGAGGCGTGTCTCTCCTCACTGAAGAGCTGTGACATCATCAGTCTGTGTGAAGTAGGGGAAGGGATAGGTTGTCTGGAGATAACAGCTATGCAGCCTCCTACAATGTTCTCTTGTCTGCAGAGCCTTCAGCTTCAGGCTGGCTCCACAAGTTATACACACAGCCTGAACTGATGAAACACATGTGAGGAATGCACAAAGCCCTTCCCCTCTCCTTCTGTTATCAGGCAGGAGACTGTGTGACTGTATTATATGGAGGAAACACAGGACATAAGTGTTTATGAAAAGGGGTCTAGAGTTACACCATCATAATTGCCCAATCATTCACCCCTTTGTGCTGGGAAGATATAAGCCCCACCCCTTTCATTAGCTGTTTCACTTCCCGGTTTTAACGCTCAGAGGGGGGTAAACCAATTTG
>JAODAL010014941.1:0-85596 GCA_025379985.1 Phyllomedusa bahiana | reverse complement strand
AAACCCCAATAACCTGTTTTTATTAAAATTAAAATGTATCCAGACCCTTTTTGAACTCTGTTAGTGAATTCACCATGACAAGTTCCTCTGGCAGAGAGTTCCACAGTCTCACTGCTCTTACAGTAAAGAATCCCTTTCTATGTTTATGTAGAAACCTTCTTTCCTCTAGATGTAGAGGATGCCCCCTTGTTCTGGATACAGTCCTGGGTATAAATAGATCTTGGGAGAGATCTCTATATTGACCTTTGATATATTTATACATATTTATTATGTCCCCCCAAAGCTATATTTTCTCTAAACTAAATAACCCTAACCTTGCTAATCTTTCTGGGTATTGTAGTCCACCCAGTCCTGTTATTATTTTTGTTGCCGCCTTTGAACCTGTTCAAGCTTTACAATGTCTTTCCTGTGCACTGAAGCCCAAAACTGTCCACAATATTCCATGTGTGGTCTGAGCAGTGACTTGTATAATGGGAGAATAATGTTCTCATCATGTGCATCTAAGCCCCTTTTACTCCCTTAACGACCGCCCACCGACTTTTGACGTTGGCTGGCGCGGGTCATTCGTCTACAGCTACGTCTTTTGGCATCGCTGCAGACATCGGGGTTTGCGGCGCACTTGTACTACACAGCCCAGATCCCAAAGCATCTCCTGCGAGCACCTGGGGGCAGTGGAACCCCCGCACTCTGGTGCTCTAACCCTTTGATTGCGGCGGATCGTCACTGCAGCGCAATCAAAGGGTTTTCTCTGCTCTGTCGGGTGATCGGAACGCCTAGTGACCTGACAGAGCCCGGGGAGCGGCTGCACAGTCGGCCCTAGGGACCTAGACTAGCCCCAGGGCTGTCTGTGTAACAAGCCATTGACCAGGACAGACTGTGTGCTGTCCGGATCACTGCCTCTGTCAGACTGACACAAATTATAATGTATTAGCATATATGAATATGCTAATACATTACTAAGTGTAAAAAAAAAAATGTAAAACAGTTCTCCCTTCATGGAATTTAAAAAAAAAAAAGTAAAAAACAAGTGTAAAAAAAATGAATAAAAAATAAATAAAATAAAAATAAATATTAAATAAAAAATAATTGTGCATATATTACACACACACACACACACACAAAAACTACACATATTAGGTATCCACACGACCATAATAACCTGTAGAGTTATTAAGTGTGAAATGTGATGTGAATGGTGTAAAAAAGAAATAAAAAAAACAAAAAAAAAATAAATAAAAACAAAATTCTGCAATTATTTATAAGTGAACTTAAACTATTCCCCCATAAAGTACAACTTGTCTCGAATAAAACGAGGCCTCATACAACTGCATCATCAAAAAAATTAAAAAGTTACAACTGAAACGCAAGGAGGCAAAAAATAAAAAAATGTTCTGGTTATTAAATACTTTTCAGGCCTGGGGCTTAAGGGTTAATACACCCCATGATCCTGTTTGCCTTGGCTGCTGCTGCCTGACACTGGCTGCTACAATTAAGTTTACTGTACACTAGGATTCCTAAGTCCTTTTACATGTCACTTACCCAACATTTTTCCTTTCAACAAGTAATCATGGAATGGATTTTTCCTTCCCATATGCATAACCTTGCATTTATCTGTATTAAACCTCATCTCAACTTCATCATTTCTCTGCCCAGGCCTCCAACTTATCTAAATCCCTTTGTAATAACACATTATCCTCTATCGCGTTGATTACTTTACAGAGCTTAGTACACTGAAAAGATCGTATTCATGTGCAATTTTTGAAAATTTCTTTAAAATGAAAAATTTTTAAGAGTGGGGCCCCAAATACTAAAAACCTGTGGTACCCCATAGTAACAGGGATCCAGCGAGTTGTACCTATCACCACTTTTTTTTCATCTTTTTGAGCCATTGCTTCCCACTTCAAACATTTTCCCCCGCCCAAAACATTTCATTTTATTTCCCAAACCCTTTTTTGGCACCATAAAAATCCCTTTGGAAAAATTAAATATTGACATCCAATTCCACCCCGACCGCCTAGAACAAACTTCCTCATAAAGTATGAGATATCCTCATAGAAGTGATGAGTTTACCATAAAAAAATTTTTTAAAAACTCATTGTTTACTGCCCAAAAGGGGAGCACAAATAGGGTAAAATGTAAGATTGGTAAGGGCCCAACTGATAGGGACCTATCTGCTCCTTTTCCCCTATACCACCATGGTGTAAGCGAAAACTCCATTAGTTTTGTATGGCCTACTTCAATGTACTGTAATACTCTCTAAAAAAAGACCCTCAGTGACAGCGACCGAGTTAGACACACTCTACAGATCTGTAAAACTTGTACCTTGGTTTTCTTTCTCTATAGCAGCAATTTATGGCAACACTATGACTGGCATATTTTACTATTGTTCAAATGTGAGTCTTACTATGTAATTTTGATTGTAAAGACCTGTACCCATAATTCCCAATTCACATCCAAGATTATGTTGATATCTTACCAGTACTGAGTAGTCTGGTTAATCCCCGGAGGAAATTCAAACCACTTTGAACCTCTTTCCTGAGAAAGAGCCAACATTGGGAAAACCAAGATCCTATGCCAAGATGTTCCTGGCAAGGTAACTGAGCAATCACCATTTCTGGAAAAATTCTTGAAAGTTATTGAACTCTTCCCCTAACTCCACAGCCAGCCATCCCAGAAGGCACCCACTGAGGAAGAAGCTCAGCACCACATCAATTGTGCCAACATGTCTTTCAGGGAACTGTGGTGTCAAATTTTTGAGAGCCATGACTAAGAAGGAAACCAGATTAATGGTACACAAAGCCATTTGTTTCACTACTCTGTTGTATGCTACTGAAACCTGGGTTTCCTATTGTTGCCAACTGAAGACTCTTGAGAGATTCCCTCAAACAATGCCTGTGGCTGAATCTGCATATCAACTGTGAGGATCGTTGCACCAATTTCAGCATCCTTACGTAGGCTAAGATGACATATGGGTTAACTATTTTTATACCGGATTTTACTCCACCAAATTTAAACCCCCTTAGAAGCTGTAGTCAATTATGATTGTAAATCTAAAGGTATGTTCACATGGCTTATTGCGACATATACTATGCGTCGCAATACGCCGGGTGTTTTGGAACCACGCGCTAATCAGCACATACTGTAATTCCAAAGCACAGGGGCATAATTTCAAGCCTGGCCCCATTGACATGTCAATTCTCCCACTGCGCGTATAATATGATCATATTGTACACGCGGGGAGACGACGCACAATCCATAGGTCTCTATGAAAATTGGATTACCGTAATTGGGAAACGCACTGTTGCCGTGTATAAAGCATAAACGGGCGAAATTGCGTTTTCAATTTACAGGCTAAATAAGCCTCTGAACTTTCCCTCAGGGAGCAAGAGAGAGGGAACCCGTCGCATTGGCAGTGGCCCTGAGATTGCTGGGTGCTACAGACTTCCATAACAACCCGGAAGCCTAACAAAGGCTTCTGGGCTGTCAGTGACAACATCACGCCTGGCGTGAAAAAAAAAAGAGAAAAAAAAACAAAAAAACACAGAAGGTAAATCACGCATTTTCCCCATTAAAAATGGAAATTACCCCCCAAAAAAACAAAAATAAAAAAAGGACACAGATGTGAACACCCCGGCATAACTCTAACAAAATCGTCAAATTTTTTTTAACCCGCATGGAAAAAAAGGCAGAATTGCGGTTTTTGTTTACCCTGCTGCACATAAAATGGAATAAAAAGCGATCAAAAAGTCATATAAACTCCAAAAAGCTAGCAATAAAAATGTCAGTTCCTCCCCAAAAAAAGGCCCTTACACAGCACCATATAAGGAAAAATAAAAAAGTTATGAAGATATCGATGCATAAATATTGTTTAACAAAATAATAGTGCTACAAGATAATAAAAAATAAAATGGAGTATCACTGTAATTGTGTTGCCCCACAAAGTAAAACTAACATGTCACATATACTGCATGGTGAGAGCTGTAAAAAATCTAAATAAAAAACACTACCAGGACTGGTGTATTTTCTTTATCCTGTCTCCCCAAAAAAACACTTAAGAAGGCAATCAAAAAGTCGTGTTCCCCTCAAAATTGTTTCAATAAAAACATCCATTCATCCCACTAAAAACAAGCCCTTATACACCTACGATACAGAAAAATAAAAATATGTCTTCAGATGTACGATGGGGAAAAATTTTAGATTTTTTCTTTTTTAGGTAAAAAGTTTTTTTGTAAGAGTTTTTAAATATATATATTATAATATGTGTTATATATAAAAATATATATATATATATATATATATAAATATATATATATATTTTTATATATTATATATATATTAAATATATATTATAATAATATATAAATTTTTTAACTCACCGGGCCACTTTATTGGGTACCCTTTTCAACTGCTGTTAACACTAAATTTCTAACCCCAATCACTTGGGGGCAACTCAGTGCATTTAGGCAGTAGACAGGGTAAGAAATCCCCTGCATTAAAAACCGGCACAGTAGGGGAAAAAAGGGTGTTTTGAGTGCCTTTGAAGGGGCATGGTTGTTGGTGCGAAGGGCTGGTCTGAGTATTTTCAGAAACTGCTGACTCCTGGGTTTTTCACCACAACCATCTCTATTTTTACAGAAAAGGGCCCGAAAAAAAAAAAAACATCCAGTGAGCGGCAGCCCCGTGGGGGAAATGCCTTTTTGGATGCCAGAGGTCAAAGGGAATGGGCAGACTGGTTCGAGCGAAGAAAGGAACAGGGACTAAAAATAGCCCCCGTTACAACCAGGTAGCCAAAGCACTCTGAACGCACAGTAGGGCAACTTTGAGGCGATGGCTACCAGCAGAAGACCCACCGGGGCCACTCTTTGCTAAAACAGGGAAAAGAGGGTCCAATTTTCCCAAACTCATCGAAATTGACAGTAAAAGATTTTGGGAAAAAACGTTTCCCGGTCTGATGATCTCGATTTCTGCGCGACATGGGAATGGTAGGGAGAAATTTTGGCGTCAACAACATAAAAGCAGGATCCATCCTGCCTTTTTCCCAACGGTTCAGCGGGGTGGTGTGGTGTCATGGGGGGGAATATTTTCTTGGCACCTTGGGCCCCTGGTAAAAATTGAGATCGTTCAACCCCTTGTTGAATTATCCCACGGAAAATTGGGGCAGTTCAAAGGGAAAAAGGGGTCCAACCCTTTACTACATGGTGTACCTAATAAGTGGCCTTTTTTGGTAAAATATTTATATTTTAAAATAATTTTTTAAATTATATAAAAATATAAATACTAAAAATATAAAATATTATTTTTAAATATATCCGACCTTTTGGGTTAAAAGCTTTTTAATACCGCGGGTGAACTGCTGTAAAAAATAAAAAAACATTCCCGGGATTGCTGTATTTTGTTCATCCTCCTCCCCAAATCTTTACAAAAAAGTGATCAAAGTGAATATGAACCCCCAAAGGTCCCAATAAAAACGTCAACCATCCCAAAAAAAGCAAGCTTAAAAGGGGAAAATCCCCGCACTGGCCCCCGCAGCTTGCGAAGGGGAGAGCGGTGTTTGCGACCGTTCTTTTATTCACTTCTATGGGAGTTTTGTCCTCCCATTCAAAACATATTTATTTGGTGTAAAACCCCCTTTAAAGGGGTTGTCTTACTACTGACATTGATGGCATATCACTAGGATATGCCATCATTGTCTGACAGGTCCGGGACCTGCACTTATCTCCTTAACGAACCCAGAAACCTCTCTGTTCTGAAAGGAGAGCAAGTAGGGACTCTCCCATAGACATGAATGAGATTTCCGATTACAGTCGAGCATCGCAGCTCAGCTAAACTCAGTGGGACCTGCACCTATCAGACAAGAAACAAAACCTAAATCCCTAAGTGAGAAGGTCCTTTAAGCATTTTCCCTATACAGAAAATTTAAAAAAAAGCATTTGCATTGTGTAAAAGTAGTGAAACATAACAAAACTATATAAAATTGGTTTCACTGTAATTGTGCCAACCCGCATAATAAAGCTATGCCGTATGGCGAACACTAAGGCTATGTTCACATGGCTTATTTTGGGACGTATTTCAGCCCGTAATTCGCACCGTACTGCGCGAATTACGGGCTGAAATCCGTCCCAGTCATTAGGGTTTAATCCACAGTTCTCATAGAGAACTATGGATTATGTTCTCCTCTCCCTGCTCGCACAATCCGGTGAGCGGGGAGAGAAGTGACATGCTACTTATTCACGGCGTATAAGCGCCGTGGATAATGCATGTCTATGGGCCGGCGGGCTGCTGGCCCCACTGCCCCTCACCGCTCCCGCCCCGCCCCCATACACACGGCGTAAATGCGGGGTGAAATACGTCCCGCAATTAAGCCGTGTGAACATAGCCTAAGAAATAATGGCAGAATTGTTGTTTTTTATTTTGTTTTCTTTTTCCATTTTAACGGCTTAGTGCTAAAAAATCTGTGAAACACCCGTGTGCTTAAAATGCACAATACACCCTATATAAATTCCTTGATGGGTGTTGATTCCAAAATGGGGTGACTTCAGGATGTTTTCACCTGTTTTGGTACTTTGAGGGCTTTGCAAATGCGACATGGCACCCACCAAAATATGCGTTCCAATAGCCAAATAGCGCTTCCTCCCTTGTACATCCTGCCATGCACCCAAATGGCAGTTTACACCCACATATAGGGGATTGCCTTACTTGACAGAAATTGTGCAACAAATTTTAGGGTGCTTTTTTCCCACAATTCCTTGCGCAAATTAAATATTTTCAGGTAAAACTGCATATTGTTGGGAAAAAAAACATTTTATTTTCACAGCCTAACACTAAAAAAATGTGTGAAGCAGTGTGGATCAATATACTCACTACACCCTTGGATATATTCTTTAAGGGGTGTTGTTTTCAAAATGAGGTCTTTTTAGGGATGTTTGTTAATGTTTACACCATAGGGTGTCTGCAAACCTGAAATGGTGCCTAAAAATAGTCCTAATGAAAAGACCTCAAAATTCATAAGTGCTCATCCTATTCTGTGACTTGTGGTTGAGTCAAATAGTGCACTAGGGCCACACATGGGATATTTCTAAAAACAGCAGTATTGGGGGAATCAATATTGATTTGCATTTTCTTGGTAACATCTACCCTGTTCCAGCAAATAATGGATAAAAATTGAAAATCTGCAAAAAAACGTAGATTTTGCTTTAATTCCTGTGAAACATCTACATGTTTTAAAAAAAAACATTTTTGAATACTTTTAGGAGTGCTGTTTCTTATATGAAGTGATTTATGGGGGTCTCTAACATACAGGCCCCTCAAAGCCATGTCAGAAGTGGACTAGTCCCTAAAAACATCTGTGTGGCAAATTTTCTTGAAAATGTGAAAAATTGCTACTAAACTTCTAAGCCCCCACCTGTTGTATAAAAATAAAAAAGACATTTAAGAAATGAAATGATGCCAACCTACAGTAGACATATGGTAGATAGTAGTTATAAACTATTTTGTGTGGTATAGCTATCAGTTTAACACGCAGAAGTGATAAAATGGAAAGAAACATTCTAAATTATCACGACATTTTGATATTTCTCTTAAATAAACAAGGATTGCATGGACCAAAATGTTTTACTAACTTAAAGCACAATGTGTCATGAGAAAACAATCTCTGAATCTCATGGATAGGTAAAAGTAACAAAAGTTATTCCCACATAAAGTGACACACGTCAGATTTGAAAAACGGGTCTCTGTCATAGAGCGATCATAAAAATCACAATTTTGGTGTAGGATATTTACTTTTTACTTTTATGGATGTGGCAATACTAAATATGTTTAATGTTTTTTATTATTTTATTTGTAAAATGGCAGATGTAGTGTTTAGAATTGTGTGTGCATATATATGTACTTATGAACAAGGGTTAAAGTTTGGGTTAGTGTAGGAGTTCGGTTGGGGTAAAACTAATCCTAACCATGGGGTTTCTGAGATGTTCCCTAGATGTGCCCGCCCCAAATCCTCCCTACGGTTGGGGCTGTAGTTAGGGATGATTGTTTGGTTCTTTTTGACAACATTCAAGTTTAACTTTAACTCAAATCTGAAGTGCAACACTACAATACATTACAGGTAAATTAATGGTAATATCAAAACATACAGTGGGTACGGAACGTATTCAGACCCCTTTAAATTTTTCACTCTTTGTTTCATTGCAGCCATTTGGTAAGATCCAAAAAGTTCATTTTATTGCTCATTAATGTACCCTCTGCCCCCCCCTCCTCCATCTTCAAAAGAAAAAAACAGAAATGTAGATATTTTTGCAAATTTATTAAACAAGAAAAACTGAAATATCAGATGGTCTTAAGTATTTAGACCCTTTGCTCAGTATTGAGCAGAGGCACCTATTGAGCTAGGACAGCCATGAGTCATCTTGGAAATGATGCAATATTGATTTGACTAATATTCCGTTTTGCTTCTCAAAGATTCAGTGAATCAGAAGTAAATTGAGGATTTGTTACAACCAACAGAGGGCGCAGTGAGCTTCCCAGCTCCTTTCCCATAATGCCTTGTGATATGCAGATGCTTAGTAGTGGGCTAAAAGGCAATCAAAACACTACACACCTTAACTGGTGCTCTCCATAAGGAGAGATGTTCCCCTACTCTCAGCCACTCATTGCCTCCCACCCAGTCAAGCCAGTATCGCTCTGCTCTACACTGATGAGGAGCAAAACCCTGAAACGGTCGTATGTAGTTGAGCGATATTGGCTTGACTAATATTCCTTTTTGCTTCTCAAAGATTCAGTAAATCAGAAGTAAATTGAGGATTTGTTGCAACCAATAGAGGGCGCAGTGAGCTTCCCAGCTCCTTTCCCATAATGCCTTGTGATATGCAGATACTTAGTAGTGGGCTAAAAGGCAATCAAAACACTACACACCTTAACTGGTGCTCTCCATAAGGAGAGATGTTCACCCCTTTTCTCTCAGCCACTCATTGCCTCCCACCCAGTCAAGCCAGTATCGCTCTGCTCTACAGTGATGAGGGGCAAAATCCCGAAACGGTCGTATGTAGATGAACGATATTGGCTTGACTAATATTCCTTTTTGCTTCTCAAAGATTAAGTGAATCAGAAGTAAATTAAGGATTTGTTACAACCAATAGAGGGCACAGTGAGCTTCCCAGCTCCTTTCCCATAATGCCTTGTGATATTCAGATGTTTAGTAGTGGGCTAAAAGGCAATCAAAACACTACACACCTTAAATGGTGCACTCCATAAGGAGAGATGTTCCCCTTTTCTCAGCCACTCATTGCCTCCCACCCAGTCAAGCCAGTATCGCTCTGCTCTACACTGATGAGGGGCAAACCCTCGAAATGGTCGTATGTAGATGAGCGATATTGGCTTAACTAATATTTCTTTTTGCTTCTCAAAGATTAAGTGAATCAGAAGTAAATTGAGGATTTGTTACAACCAATAGAGGGCGCAGTGAGCTTCCCAGCTCCTTTCCCATAATGCCTTGTAATATGCAGATGCTTAGTAGTGGGCTAAAAGGCAATCAAAACACTACACACCTAACTGGTGCTCTCCATAAGGAGAGATGTTCCCCCTTCTCTCAGCCACTCATTGCCTCCCACCCAGTCAAGCCAGTATCGCTCTGCTCTACACTGATGAGGGGCAAAATCCCGAAACGGTCGTATGTAGATGAGCGATATTGACTTGACTAAAATTCCTTTTTGCTTCTCAAAGATTCAGTGAATCAGAAGTAAATTGAGGATTTGTTACAACCAATAGAGGGCGCAGTGAGCTCCCAGCTCCTTTCCCATAATGCCTTGTGATACTTATGACCATGTGAGATTTCAGTTTTTCTTGTTTAATAAATTTGCAAAAATATCTACATTTCTGTTTTTTTCCTTTCAACATGGCATGCAGAGTGTACATTAATGAGCAAAATGAACTTTTTTGGTCTTACAAAATGGCTACAATGAAAGAAAGAGTGAAAAATTTAAAGGAGTCTGAATACTTTCCATACCCACTGTACATATATGTTCATATATTTCCACAAAAACAGGCCCTCATATGCTTACAGAAAAATAATAAAGTTATAGGTTAATCAGTGAATATACACTAATGTAACATAACTGTCCAAAAAGAATGACACAAACGTCATATTTACCTGAAGGACATCTCTGAACCATCCAACCATTTCCATTTTCCAGAATTTGTATCACGCCTTAATGCAATCCAGTACCTGTCTCGTTCAAGAAAGGATTTCAAGGCATCCTGGCAAAACATAGGACAAGTCTGTAAAATATTCCTCTGAACCTATGTACAAATCCTATACATCAAAAAAGGCAGAGAAGCAAATATGAGCTTCAGTTCATCTATGGGAATTTGCCAATGGAGTTAATTGTTTCAAAGACATTTTTTACACAGTGGAGTTGCACTGAATTAACAAGATAACTTCTATAGGCAACTTCAATGAGGCTAATTTTGGTGCAAAAAATGGCATAAAGGAAGTCAAGAGGTGTTAGACAGGATGCGCCAAATTTATGAAACAGCATGAGCCACTATGGTGAATTTGCCGCATTCTGCTGTGTAAGTATTAGACAAGATTAGAAAATCTGCTGTAACGTATCATGATCTGTAGCAGTATATTGGAACATACATGCAGAATACATGGGTATATGCTAAAACTGCAGGAGTGGAGAGCTTGACTGTCAGTGCCAGATAAGATTTTCGGAGAGAAGGCAAGGATAGTTTATTAATGCCCCTACTCTCCTGTTCAGTGTATACACAGTGCTCCATGGGGTCTGCATATACAGATCAGCTGGAAGCCTTCAGGCTTCCTGCTTTCCAGCCTCGGTGGTCATGGAATCACTAGGGCTCAGTTACTGCAGGATCTGCAGGGTTTTATCACAAAACACCTACAAAAACCCACTTATATATCAGGCTGGGCACTCCCAATAATATAAAATCTTCTACAACACCTACTACTCATTTACTCTAGCTACATGAAAAAACATTGCATGAAAGCAAACATACATTAAAACTTAACCTTTAATATTACATATCTAAGATAATACAATACCAAGACATAATCTATAAAGACACTACTCAGTCCTTAACCGAGACTATTTAAACCCTACCTATTGCACAATAATGGAGTACCCGCCCCGATAAGGGTGACCCCAACCGGAACCTAATCCTGAATAGTATTCCTTATCAGCTCCCTATTCTGATTTATATTATAGGGACTAACTGTAATCACCTTTATTCATCCAATTTAGGTATATATAGGTACATGTAGATAAAATCACCAATACAATCAATCACTGCGTCCAAAATGGACTACACATCAAATGTCACCTATTTATAGTTGTTAAATATTGTATAATAGATATAGCATCACCTATTTGTAGTTAGTGCATATACTGTGATAAATATATGTCCTGATAAATAAATGTCCAATGCATTTCACCCTTAAAGGGGTTTTGCCACGATGTAATGTTGACGTGGGATACTCCAAAATGGGTTTTTAATCACTTTTCTAAATATATGTGATTACAAAAATTGCAGTCTGAGAGAGCTACAGCCTTCCTTACATGCCCTTGGTTACTTCAAAGTTTGTATTAGATACGACCTGACAAGAGCTGCTGGACGGGCTTGCACAAAGAGAGCTTCTTATCTGATGAGACTGCGCTGCAGAAGTTTTCAAGGCACCGGGTAGAAATATGTTTTCTTTTGAATACAGAATAAACTAGTTGTAGTGTGATTAGATCCCTGCTTTATCTGATGACAGAGAACATGAAGGAGCTTTCAAGCTGCTGAGGAGAAAAACTGTTGCCTTTTGTATACAGAATCCACAAGTTGCAGTTTGATTATTTCAGTGAACATGTCACACGATCCCTTATGCAGCTTTGTGCTCTGGCTGTGTGCATCTCTCTCTCTTTCAGCTCCGTGATTTGTTTACATTAGCTTCTTAGCAGATAAGGCTGCTCCTGGCAAAAACCCTTTAAGGTATCAGGGTTCATCAGGGACAGAGAAAAACATCACACCCATCACAAAATACCTAGTTAATATACAATTGGTTACTTAGCTGATTAAAGCAAGTATAGAATCAATATGGGCCAAAAGAATCATGTGGATACTTACAAAATCCTGGCATATTAAAGCTGGAACACTTATGGCATACTCACAATGTGTGAGTCACTTAGTAGAAACTGTATCTAGTTGTCTACCCTAAAAGCAAGTACAATATATACAGTCATGGACTAAGATATTCCACGTCTCATAGAGTCTACATGAAATTACCTACAAACTTACCTACTTAGATGCCACAAATCAGTTATTCCCAGCCTTGTACACACTGCCTATTACAGGTTATATGCAGCCCCAGGTTAGGGGTTGAGCAGTGTCTTTATAGGTTACTTTTTGGTATTGTATTATCTTAGATATGTAATATTACAGGTTAATTTTTAATGGTATCTTTGTTTTCATGCAACCTTTTTTCATGTAGCTAGGGTTTTATCACACCCAGATCAGCTTTGCAGTGAATTCAGGGAATATATCAGCCCCATACAAGTTATGATCTTTCTGACCTTATGGGAAGAACAAAATGTAAAGTACATAAATAAGAAAATTAAAAAAAAAAGTCAATAAAACAGCTGCTTGTTTCAGCTCCACCCCAATGACCCTAAGGCCTCGTTCACACGGCTTATTTCGCCGCGTATTTGCCGACGGATTGACGATCGTCAATCCGTCGGCAAATCCGTCCGAAATAAGTCACAGCCTATTTTCTATTGATTTCAATAGAAAATACGGCTCGTCGTTCACACGACGCGTAGTTCCGTGCCGGATTGCCGCCGCGGATTGACGACGGCAATCCGGACGGAAAAACAATGTGCATGTCAATTATTTACGGACGGATTCACCATCTCCATTCATTGTAGGTGGTGAATCCGTCGGGAAATCCCGTTACAAATACGTGCCACACTTAGTGGCACTTTATTTGCAACTGATTTTCAACTGATTTCGGAACGTATTTACATCGTCGATCCGATGTAAATACGTTCTGAAATAAGCCATGTGAACGAGGCCTAAAACTACATTTCACCCATATAAAGCACTGGTAATGGAGAAATGAAGCAATTACAATTTTAGTGTCATTTTTTTCTATTGATTTTTTTTTAATTGTGAAAAACAGATTACTTAAAAATTTTTTCTGTTTCCCCTATCATTAAAATAATAATGATAATGATAATAATACAAAAATAAAGCCTGATATAACACAGAAAATGGTAAAAAATGTATTGAGCATAATTGAGCGCGAGAAAATGTCATAGTGTTTAAACCTGCATGTGCTAAAGAAAAAAAAAATTTCCTTGTCAGGAATTGGTTAAACATGTAGGTAAAGGTAAATCAACATTTTAACCCAATACATTTCTGTTCTGAACTTGCTTCAAAGATACAGCAGGTTATCTATCCTGTTTCTTTACAGATTTTTTTCCTAGGTTACCGACCACCTCTGTGCTCTAACCATCCAGCCCCTTCCTGCTCATAAGGCATAGCTTCTAGAGCACAAAGGTGGTTGGTAATCTTGGAAACCATCTGTAAACAAATAGAATAGACCTGCTGTATCTCTGAAATGAAGCAAAATCAGAACAGCAATGTATTTGGTACAAATGTTCATGTACCTTTATTTACATATTTGAAGCTAATCAATTACATGGAAATATCCATAAAGTTTCCATATAAGCCATTTGGATGGGTTCTTGGGTCTTGGAGTCGTTGTAAGGATTTGATGCTAGGCCATTCACATGCTGCACACTAGTTTTTTTACTTACCCTGCTATACAAGGCTTCAAGGTGTAGCTCTAACTGTACATCCACATGATGAGTAAAATTTACTTGTCAGATTCTGTTGTTATAAACCGTGTCGGACATTACAGTTTTCAACAAGTATTTCACATGTTATTGCATTTGGATTTAGAGTAAATTCTTTATTGCGGTTTACAGTCAGAAATGAGTTCCATTAATTTCTATGTGGTTTTGGACATGGATACACATTAAAAACCACATTCAAATGTTTGAGACGCGTTTTACAAAATGGGGATGGTTTTTAGCCATCTCCATTAACCTCAATAGTAAATTTCCACATGTTTTCTGCTGGTTGTCAGGCCTGCAGCATGCTATGCCCCCCAAAAAGCTATATTGGAACATACAACGAAGAAAATTTTCAACCTGGAGACAAATTAAAATGGATTCCTACCCTTATCTGATTTTTTCATATGAAATATGTTGCAAAAATGTCTAATAAAAAAAATAAAATAAATGATCACTGAATCTTATACACAGGTATAAGGGCGCATTCACACGGAAAGGGACAAATACCGGTGGATTTATCCAACCAGTATTTGTCCTGTTTTGCAGCCGTCCCCACGGCCGCGGGGAGGGGGGGGGGGGCGGCTTTTCTCCACGATGAGCCCTTCACGTTCACATGCACCGAAAACCGGACGGAAGAATGTGCATGTAGAATGTTTTTCAAGCGGCCCACAAGCAGAAAAAACGCCGGGCTGAAGACCCGTGCAGTAGGGACTGCTGCACGGGTTTTCCATAGAGCCACTTTCTGCTCATTTTCGGAAGGTTTTCTGGGGGTCTGCAAAACCGCAAACCGTCTGAAAAACCGGCCGAAAACCCGTACTGTGGGGACATGCCCTTAGACTCCGGTGTCATAAATATAATTTCTTTTCCTTTAGGTTTCTATTGTATTTGATGGCCAGAACGTAAAAGTATCCTCCTTTCTTCTATCTAGTAATAAAAAAATAAAAACCTTTGATTTTTAAACCCAAATTAAAGTTTAAAAGGGGAGAAAAAAAAAGGGGGGAAATGGCCCCCCTTTAAAGAATCAAAAAAATTTTGAAATTTTAGGGGCCCCCTTTTTGGGTTCTTCCCAAAATCTTTCCTTATTTTTTAGGCACAAAAGTCCCCCCTTTTTCTGATGCACTCTTTCTCAAAACATTTGTCCCAGGAAAACTTCAAACCCAATAGAAAGTAACAGAAAAAAAAAACCTCCCATCCAGGGGGCAGGTTCTCCAGAGGGTTCTGAGTGGGGAGAGTGACAGAAAAAACCAAAAAACCAAAATAAAACCAATGAAGAAAAGAAATAATGATGGAACACAAAATTTCTGAAGGAAACCAGAAAAATTCAAAATGGAAAAGGGCCCAGGAAAAATCTTCCCCTTTAAACCCCTTTTTAAACCTTTCCCATTTTTTCACATTTAATAACTTGTAAATAAACCCCTGCTTTTTAAATTACGGTCGTTTTGGATCCCCAATATGTGTATTTTTTTTTTTGTGTGTAATGAAAGCAAAATTTTATTTTTTAAATTAAAAAATTTTTTTTATTATTTATTTAATTTCTTTTTTTCAATACATTTTTTTGTTTTTTCCTTTTTTTTTTTTTAAAGTTAAGTCAGAACTAGAAAACCCCTTTCAAAGGGTTCCCCCTAATTTTCAATCACCACAAAAATTTTATATTGATAAAACTATCTGATATCCTTTTTTAAAGGGCCCTGTCCTCAGGAAAGTGCTTTCTCCCGGGTTTTACGACAGTTTTTCCGGTTTTGAGAGCCGTCTGAAAACCCGGGTTGTAAACCTTTTACACTGATTTTTCCCCAAACAGGATTATAGACCCCGGGGCCCGAAAAACTTAGAACATTTCAGGGGCTTTCTTTCCGTTTTTTCAGGGGGAACATGAACATACGGGCAAAGGGGGGAGATTAACCCATAAACCGTGGAGAAAAGCCGCCCCCTGCGTGCCAAAAATAGGCTAAATACTGGTCGGGATTTCCCGACCGGTATTTGTCCTTTGCCTTGTAAAGGGGGGGCCCTTAGGGGGGCATTTCTATATCCCCCTTTGATTTAAAAATGCTGACCCCAAAACCAAAAACTTTTTATGACCCCAATGTTTCCTTTTTTTTTCATGTAAGGAAAGGGTTAACAATGTAAAAGAAACTAAAAAGCCACCCAAATTTTTCCCCCTGTAAACAAGGGGGGGGGTTAAGCACCCCCCCAAATTTTTGGAAACATACCCCCAAAAAACCCCCCTTTTTAAATAAAGGTAATTTAAAAATTTTCCCCAAGGGAAGTTTTTTTTTTTTTTAAAATTTTTAATAAAATTTTTTGGGTTTTTTTTTTTTTTGGGGGTTTTTTTTTTTTTAAATATTTTTTTTTTTATTTTTTTTTTTTTAAAAAATTTTTTTTTTTATTTTTTTTTTTTTTTTTTTTTTTTAATTTTTTTAACTTTTCCAAAGCCGCTTCAGACTCACACTTCCTGGTTCCGTGGGTGGGTCTCCAGCAGTTATTGGCATAAAAACCCTTTGCTACCCCTTTTTTTGGATCCTGTTACAGTGACAAAAACGTTTTCTGTATTGGTCTTTTGGGCCTGTCAGTCACCATGCCCAGAAATTTGCCTAAAATTTCATTGTGGGCCCAAGGTTTACATCACAGCCCAGCCTGGGAAATGTTTTTTTTTTCACTTCCCGGGCTGTCTGGAAAGAAGACCACAACACGATCTGCCCGCTGCTGCACCCAAAACAGGGTTCCTGTGGTTTCACCTTTCCGGGGGAAATTAAAAACTTTTCCGGGGCAGCTAAGGGGTTAATCACCCGGGGGTAAACGATCCCAGCCGCGGGGTGATCACCCTTTCCCCTTAGGCAAAATTTGGCACTCAGAGCGAGGTGAAAAATTTCCCCCCCCCCCCCCCAGGGAAACAAAATGCCCCACAATAAAACACAGTGCTAAACCATCAAACCAAATCAAAAAATATACAACAAGTTTTCCCCAAAAAAAAAACAATGTCTAACGTATAAAACAAAAAATTTAATAGTCAAAACAGTTACCAAAAAAACACGCTAAAACCAACCAGAATCCCAAACTAAAAAGTACCAATGTAAAAATAAGACCCCCATATCACCAGCACATAGGGACCAATTTCTGCGAAAACCCCCGACCACATAGTAACCGAATAATAAAAAACTGACCATTACGGAATGGGAAAACCCTTATACTACAAAATAAAAATTAAACCCCATACAGTGAAACCCTACAATAAAGGGGTACCATTCTTCACAGGCTCTGCAGACTTTTAAAACGATTTCAGTAATGTTAAATCCAGGCAAATTACAGGGGACGTCCCCTGAAGAGTTTTTCTCTTTCCCCTTCTTTCTCCATCGTTTCCCCGCCGCCATGACATCTTTTCCTGCCCGATTCTTTACCCGTAGAATATACAAAACAAAATCTTAGACTCCTCACTTTAAACAGCACTAGAAACCCCGCCAGGGGATCCCGTGATGCCCCCCGTTAAGCCCCAGAAAATCCCCCCTGTAGCCCTAAAATTTCCCCCCTTTTCCATTTGAAGCCCCCCCGTAGCCATTAAAAGCCCCCCCTTTTAGCCATTTGATGCCCCCTTGGGAGCCAGAGATTTCCCCCCCCGAACCCCGTAGAGCCCCCCTTGTTTGCCAGTAGAGGCCCCCCCTGTAGCCAGTAGAAGCCCCCCCCGTACCAGTAGAAAGCCCCCCGTGCCAGTAATTTGCCCCCCCCTTTTAGCCAGTAGATGCCCCCCTTTTTTAACCAGTAAATGCCCCCCCTTTTAGCCAGTAGATTCCCCTAGTAGCCATAGATGCCCCCCTTTTAGCCATAAAGCCCCCCTTTTAAAAAAAAAAAAAAAAAAAAAACCCGTAAAGCCCCCCCCGTAGCCAGGTTTAAACCCCCCCTTTTGCCCGAAATGCCCCCCCTTTTACCAGTAGGAAGCCCCTTTTTAGCCAAAATAAAACCCCCCCTTTTTAGCCAGTAAATGCCCCCCGTAGCCAAATAATGCCCCCCTTTTAGCCAGAAAATGGGCCCCCTTTTTAGCCATTTAAATGCCCCTTGAAATGCCCCCCCGGAATCCCCCTGTAGCCAGTAGGGCCCCTTTTCCCCCCCCCCTTTTAGCCAGTAGATGCCCCCCCCTTTTAGCCAGTAGAAGCCCCCCCCTTTTAGCCAGTAGGTGCCCCCCCCCGTAAACCAGTAATGCCCCCCCTTTAGCCAGTAGATGCCCCCCCCTTTTAGGCCCGTAGATGCCCCCCCTTTAGCCAAGTTCCCTGCCCTGCCCCCCCGGGACCCGTAATCCCCCCCCGTAACCAGTGGGTGCCCCCTGTAGCCAGTAATCCCCCCTTTTAAACCAGTTAAAGCCCCCCTTTTTAGCCAGTAGAAACCCCCCCGTAGCCATTTAAAGCCCCCCGTAGCCCGTAATGCCCCCCTTTTAGCCATACAAAACCCCCCTTTTAGCCAGTAAAGCCCCCTTTTTGCCATTTGATGCCCCTTTTAGCCCGTACCTGCCCCCCCCTGTAGCCTACATTTCCCCCCTGTACCAGTAACAAATGCCCCCCCTGAAACCAGTAGAAAGCCCCCCCCGTAAACCCTAGATGCCCCCTTTTAGCCAGTACATTCCCCCCCTTAGCCATACATGCCCCCCTGGGGCCATAGTTCCCCCTTTAGCCATAATGCCCCCGTAGGGCCCTAATGCCCCCTTGTAGCCATTAAAAATGCCCCCTTTGCCAGTAGATGCCCCCTTTTAGCCCTTAAAATCCCCCCGTAGCCCAAATAGATTCCCCCTGTAGCCAGTAGATTCCCCCTTTTACCCCTAGATGCCCCCCCCGTACCAGTAATGCCCCCCTGGGACCATAGAAACCCCCCTGGTAGCCAAAAATACAAATTTTAAAAAAAATTCCCCCGCCCAAGTCCCCCCGTAAGGCCGGAAACCCCCTTGAAACCCGTGAAGCCCCGTGAGTCATCCCCCCCTTGTTCCCCCAGCCCCCCAAAATCTCCCCCCGTGCCCGGGGCATGCCCCCCGGGAAGAAAAAATCCCCCGTTTGGGGCCAAAACCCAAACCCCCCTTTTACCAAACAGGGGATAACATGCCCCCCGAAGCCTTCCTGCCCCCCTTTCCCCGAATCCCCATCCCAAAAAGCCCCAGCCAAAGGTGCCCCCCGAGGTGTTCCCCGGGCCAAATTAAAAAGGGCCCTTGAGCCAGGGGAAACCCCCCTTTTAGGGGGCCGGCAGGCCCCCCGCCCCCGCCCCACCCCCCGGGTGAATGGGCCCCTTCCCCCCTTTTGGGGATGCCCCCCCTTGAAATAGTCCCCCTTTTCCCGGGCCCCCCTAAACCAATTAATTAAACCCCTTGGGGCCCAGTTTCCCCCATCCATACTCCCCAAAAGTCGCCCCAAAATCCCCCTGTACCCATAATGTCCAAAGTGGGACCCCCCCGACCTTCCCCTTTTAACCCAAAAAAGGGCACGTCCCAAATTTGTAAAGGGAAAAAAGCCCCCGTAACCAGCATCCCCTTACCCTTTTTTAAAAAATTAAATAATTTAATAATTTAAAATTAAAATTCCCCCACCAAAAAACCCCCACCCCAAAAACCCCCTTTCCAACCCCCCCCGACCCCCCGTCCCCCAAATAATTCCCCAGCCCCAAAAACCCCCCCCAGCCCTGATTTCCCTTGCCTTTAAATTCCCCCCAACCCGTGATGGGTCCAATACATCCCCCGAGCCAAAAAGGCCCCCCGGGAGCCCTGGTTCCCTCCCTGAGTTCAAAACCCCCAGCCTGTGGAGCAAATTTTACCATAGAACCCCCCGGGAGCCCGGGGTTTTGTGCCAGAAAATGTCCCCGGCCAAATACCCCTTTCCCGAAAATGCCCCACTGACCCGTGGGTATTTTACCCAAACAACCCCAACCAAAATTTTTAATTAAAAATAAAAAAAATTTCCCAAAAGACAAAAAATCCAGGAGCCGGGTCCTTTGGGTTTCAAATTAAACCCGGTTTATGCCGATCCGGAAAAGGGGAGACCCCGGGTTTTCCTTAAAGGGGAACTTTCCCAAATTTTCCCCCCGTTCAACCAAAGGGGGGCGGGGAACCCCCAAACCCCCGCCGAAAGCGAACGGGGGGAGGCAGGGGGGAACGATTTCCCCCTGCCCCTCCCCCTTTTCCCGCAAAACCGGAAAAAAGGGTTCCCTTTTCCCCGCTCTAGAAATTTTGGCGGCGTTAAAAACGGCCGGGCAGAAAAGGGGAAACCCCGGTGGGCCGGGGGAGGGGCCCGGCGGCCCCCTGGAAAGAAAGGATCCACCCCTTTGGGGAAAACCCCGTTCGGGCCCCCCGGGGTGGTGGTGACCTTGGGGGGTGAAATATTTTCCCCTGGATCTTTTTGGGGCCCCTTAAACCCAAGACCCTCGTTCCCAACAAATTGGGGAAACCCCTTCCCCGAAAATAACCCCTTCTTAAGGGGAAAAGGGGGTAAAGGGGTTAAAATTTTCCTGGGGGAACCAAAAATTCCTATTTAAATTTGGGGACTTTAAACCCGGGTCTGGGGTCGTACTACCTTTTTTAGGGGAAGACAGAGACCTTTTTCCAGGTGAAAAAAAACCCGGGCCTTTTTGAATTTTTTTTTCAGCCAAAAAGAAAAAAGGGAAAATGCAAGGCAAAGCACAAACACAAACAAAAAAAAAAACCCCTCCCCCCCGGGCTCTAGTTTTTAAAAGAGCCCCCCTAAAGACAGTTCCCGTAAGTTTCCCCCTGGTTTTTTTAGCCGTTCCCCCACCCAAGGGTTAAAGGGAGCCCGGGGGTTTTAAAACCCCCCAAATCACTTTAAACCCCTGACTTTTAAAACCCAGGTAAACCCCCCGGGGGTGGAGTCATGGGGAGTGAGCCCCCACCCTGCCTATGCTCCCCCAATGAAAGGCCCGACCCAGGAAAGGCTGAACCCCTACAAACCTTAAATGTGTTAAACTTAGGGGCAGTCGTACTTCGACATCACTAATTTTGGGCCTTTCTTCCCCCAAGGCCCCTTTTTCCTTGGGGGGCATGTGTCGGACTCGAAGGTGCAGCAAGGACCCTGCCGGGAGTATACGCCATTGAAAACCCCTTCCTGCTGGCCACCTTACATTTCCCCCCCCCTTCCCAAACCTGTGGGGCAAGCACTTTGTGCCCCGAAATATGTCCCGATAACGCGTCTGCGTTTGCTTTTGGGGACCCTGGCGGGTTCACACAGAACTTAAAGTCCTGTGGGGCCGGAACCCCCGGGGTAAACCCCGCATTTTTCCCTTTATTTGGGCCATCCATTTAGCGGGGGGGGTGATCCGTAAACACCCTAAACGGCCTTTAAACCCAGACTCGATTTGCCCATTTTTGGGGCCCAAAACATCCCTCTCTAAAAATTGACAAATTTTTTTTTGGCTCCGAAAGCTTCCGCGGAACCGATGGGGGTGCTCTTCCCCCCAACCCTTTGGGACAAGCTGCCCCTAACCGACTTCTGGGCATCGTCTGCACCGGAACCCCTCCGAAAATTAGGGGGACAAACGGCTTCTTACAAAAACCCCCCTTAGCTTTTGCAAGGCTTCCCGGGCCCCCTTGGGTTCCCTTTTTACTAGGGTGATTTGCCCCTTGGGGACTGGAGAGGGGCAGCTTTTTGTGGAAAAACCCGGCAAAACCTCCTTAAAACCTGCAATCCCCAGGAAGGTCAAAACCCTGTTCTTTGGACACGGTTGAGGCCAAATGAAGGTTTTCGAGCTTTCCCTGTGGTTTTATGACCCCTCGGCCCAATTTATCCCGAGGTAGGGAGCCCCTCTAGCCCATCGCGCACTTTGGGGGGTTGGGCCGGGAACCGGCCCCCTATCGCTCAATGACCTTTTGCACTTTAGCCAGAGGGGAATCCCAATCGGGCGTAGACACCACACATCCGGGGATGTGGCTGCGTATTTTATGCGGCGGCAGGATGATGTCCTTTAAACCTCTGAAAGGTCGCAGGGGGCCCCAGAAAACCAAAGGGAAGACCACTTACGGAAGTTCCCCCGGGGGGGAAAAATCCCTTTTTTACCCCTTTGGCCCCGATCTGGGGGAAACCTGCCAAACCCTTTGGTGGGTTAAGGGGTAATACCTCGCTGGCCCAACCTCTCATAGCTTGTCGCCCTTGGGCATGGGGGGCATCGAATTTGGGAGTCAAAATTTTGGGGAAGCATTCAAAACCGCAAGCTACCATCGGTTTTGGGGAATAATCACAAGGGGCGGACCACCCACTTTGGGACTTCCTATTACCCCCGGGTGATTTTCCCCTCACCCTTCTATTTGTTGCCTCGGGGTTTCCCCACCCTGTAGTTCTCAACCGCACCTTTTGCCCAGGCTCGGTGACAATGCATGTGGATGCACTTTTCGGCCAGCAGTTCAGAGAAGAACCCTTTCCCGTAGGAACCCCGACTTCCTTTTGGACCTTTACAAGGCTCCGCGATAAGGCGGGGGAAAACCCCTTTTTTTGGGGGACTTCCCCTACCCCCCTTTGGGCACCCACCAGGTTTCTCGGGTCCTTCCCGGTTTTTTTGGGGGTTAATATGGAAAATTTTTGGGTAGGTTTTTTTTCCCGGGCTGGAAAACCTTTAATTACCTCCCCACCCGTTCAAAAATCCATAGGGCCTTTGCCATTTGGGGCTAGAAACTTCCCTCAAGGGTTGGTAAAAGTCAGCCCCGTCCCCGGGGCTGAAAAGACCGACTCTTGCGCCATTGTAAAACCCGGCCGGGCTTCCTGGGCCTGTAGCTGTTCTCCCTTAAAATAGGACACTGCCGCCACCTGTCCTGCATATCAGCAATTTTAAGCACTCGAAGGGGTTTCCCTTTTTGCCCCCCAGTTTCTCTGGCATACCAGGACCCCTGGGGGAGTCTCCCATAACACTCAAAAGGCAAACCCCTGGATGCCTTGGACTTCCGGATGGCGAACATAAATGGGGGCACGGGTGGCCCAATCCCTACCATCCTTTCCAAACCTTTTTTAAAACTCCCCTTTAGGTTTTTTTAAAGGGGGCCCGCCCGGGCCCAATCGGTCGGGGGAGGTAAAAAGGAGTGCCGGTGGGCAATTTTTAGCAGGGGGGCTAGCTTTTGGTTTTCCTTTGGGACATAAACGGGGTTCCTGGTGGGCAGGTTTCCCCTTGGGACCCGTAGGGGTAAATCGGAACAACCCCCCTAGCACCTTTGAGGGGGTTTTTTCTGGGGGGTCAGCCTCGGGGGACGGGGGGCTAACAGTACCCGGGATATGCGGTGCCTCTAGCCGTTTTTAGGGGGGGGGACTGACCAATCCATCCCAATCCGCTCAATGGTACCTTTTAAAAGGGGGAAGGGGGAACCAAGGGGCTCCGAAAAGGGGTTTTAGGGGCTGGGCCTGACACTCCGGGCAGGACTGAAGAACTCTTCCCCCGGGGCCCGTAGAGCCGGGCCATAGAAGTTCCCCTCCCCCCCTCCCAGTTTTCCCGCCCCCAAGGTCCCCCCAAAAAATGGGAAGGGGCCCCGTTCTAAGATCATCAAGGTTTGGGGGACCCCCAACTGCCCCACCCCTCGTTTTGGGGGCTTTTTCCACCCGGTACAATAAATTTTCCCGTACGATGATGAGGGTAGGCCACCCTCCCCGGTTCCTGTGGCTCCCCTCCCAAGACCTTTAAAGCTTTTCCAAGCTTACCCAGGGGAGGGTCCCCATTCTCTGGCCAAAATTTCCCTCTCGAGACTGGCAAGAGGGGAATTCTAACTCAGAGGGGGCTCCTCGGATCTCCAGCCGGCCGACAAGGGAAAACACAGATCACCCCGCCCTTGTTTGGGACACGTCATTTCAGCAGGTACTCATGAAAAATTTTACCATTTTTTTTTCCCCCCCAGATCCCCAAAAAAGGGAAAGTCACAGCCAAAAACTGCCTGTGAGGGAAACTGGCACCACGGCCACCTCATATTGGTGACCCCCCAGGGGAGTCTCTATTGCCAGTATGGGAGTGGGGTAGTCCCTGGGGTCCCATGGGAAAAAACTACCCCCCTTTCCGGGGTGAGATAGTTTCTCTGGGGGCCCCCATCGGGGTTGCACAAGGATCACTAAAACTCCCCCAGTCCGGGGGGCCTGACCAAATGCCATTAATGGTAACAGGCACGCTCGCGGTTCTTTCCCCGCACGACCCAGGGAATATGACGGCCGGGGAAACCAGAGGCGCCTCCCCAACCCACATTTTCCATGGGGTTCCTCCCTCCCGGGCAACGGCTGCCACATGTCCCACCTTGCACTGCCGCAACAAGGGGTCCCCCCTTAGAAACAGGGGCCCCTTTTTGGGGAATGGCCTCTCCCCCCAATACCCCCCTGACCCCCCCCTTTTGGGACGGAGTCTTACCGCGGTTGGAGGTCGCGGATTTCCCCGGGTAGTAGGGGCTTGCAGGAAAACCCCCTGAGTGCTGTACCGTTCACACCGCGACCATTCATCCACCTTTTTGGGGGGGGTTACCCCACGCACCTCTGGAGCTGAAGGGGAAAGGGGGCCCCCAAAAGGCCCCGACCACTCCTCACCACCTGGGGGTGTGTGGGCTCCGGGTGTAGCCACTTTTTGGTAAAAGTGGAACAGGCGACATTGTGACCTGGCGGGCTTGGCAGGATCAACTCCCGGGGTTGCACCTCTGGGCCAGTACGGCCCGGGGACCCCCCTCGGCCCGGGCTCCCCCCCAGTTGGGTATCCTTTTGGCGCTTTGGGCCCCCAGGGCGAAGTAGGCCTTCCCCCGTTGCCCGTTAGGAAGGGGGCCAGGAATCCGCCCCATGGGTCCACCGGCAGCTGCTCCCTCTGCTATCCGCCCCAAAGTCCCCCGGTAAGCCTCAATATCGTCATCCAGGACATCTTTCCAGGGGGAAACCTTGCACCACCGGCGGGCTGGAACTGAGCGGGTTTGGACTTTTTGGGCCCGCGCCAGGGGTCGACTTTGCTGCACGTGTTTGGGGTTTTCCCGCGTGTTGTTCCTTCACCGTGGGGCTCAATTCAGGCGATTGTCTCAGCTTGCGCCGGAGGGCTCTTTGGCGCTTTTTGCTGCTGGCCCGCCATCCTGGGGTTGGTTGGCTTGAATTAGCTGCTTCAACCAACCATCCTTTTTGCCCCTCTGCTGACGTGCGGGAGCGCTTTCCCCCCCGGACATATTTTTTTTCTCTGTCTCAAAAGTACTTTCCCCTATTTTTCCCAAGCTCCTCCACCATGTGGACTTTTGCGGTCTGGGCGGATCAAGTTTCGGGAGAGACAGAGCGGATTTTCCCGGGAAAAAATCGGGGTTCTGTATTTTTTTGAGCAAAAAGAAAATGCAAAGTGCAAGGCATGACAAACACAAACAAAAAAAAAACGCCTCCCGCTGGGCTCTAGTTAACAAGGGCCACTAACTGCGTCTGTAATTTTTCCCGCCGGTTTTTAGCAGGGCTCCCCCAAGCTTTAAAATAGCCAGGGGTTCTAACCCCTAGTTAGCTTAACGCGACTTTTTTAACCCAGGTAAACCCTGGGGGTCATGGGGGGGGAGCACCCACCCTCTCTATGCTCACCCCAAGAAAGGCCGACCAAAATGGCTAAGCCAACAACCTTAAAGGAAAAAAACATAGTCAAACGTCTTACTGCGCATCCAAAATTTTGGCCTTTCATTCCCCCAAAGCCCTTCCCTTTGGGGGCTGTTCGGGACAGGGAAGGTCACGCAAGGCCCCGGGCCCGGGATGTTACCCCCATTGTAAACCCTCTCCCTGTTTCCCACCTTACAATATATATATATATTTTTAAAATATATAAAATTTTAAAATTTATATTAATTAAAAATTTTCACAAAAAATCAGCACACTTCCAAGAAATAATGCAAAAAAAAAGCGGGGTGCCACAAAAAAATGGGGCCCCGGGAAAGGAACCACAAAAACATAGATTGGGAAAAAATTGCGGCACTCACGGTAGCAATAAAAGTTAATAAAGGTGAATTTATTCCCCCCATAGTGAACCGACATTCGGCCCCTCTCACAGAGCCATTTTCAAGTGATAGTGTTAATGAACAAGTGCTCAATAAAAGAAAAACAGTGATACATCAATAAATTCAAAATCACTACAAAAAGTGTAAAAAACAAACAATCAATCTTAAAAATTTACTGAAACCCAATACATAGTTTTTGGGTTAAGAGGAAGCATTGCAATATATCAACGATACCACTAAAAATTCGGTGCATAATAATAAAAAATTAATCAAGGGGCGAGACCACCTCACTTCCCAAATAGCCTGATAATAGACAGCTGTGGATTAGGGAAAGGGATATTAGCTTATGATTCTAAGAAAACACGATGCGTGTCAGAGACATACATCTCTCGGCACCTAAAAACCAAACGCGCATGTCCGGAAACACCGCCGGCACAAGCCAACGCGTCCGTGACAACAGTTTACTATACATCTAAACAAATCAAAGCGCGCATGTCCGGACAAGTCATTAGGCAAAAGCCGATGCGTCCATGGCAACCGCAGCTGAACGAGGATCATGAGTGCTATTAGGTAGGGTATCAAAAGAGACCATCGCACCCAAACACAGCGCCAGCAGAATGGAAAATAGCAGCTAGAGATTCTCATAAAACACTCAACAAGAAAAAATTGCAAAAAATATAAATTAATATAAATAACAAAAAGCCCTAAATTTATCAAAAATTAAACATACATAATAATAATAAAAGAAAGTGATGGGGGTCCCGATCCCTGCAGACAATGATGTTAAAATGATCTGAAAGACAAGGAAAAATATATATTAATAAAAATACAAAAAAAACCACAAAAATATTTCTAAAAGACAAAACCGAAACGCATAAAAAATGGATAAAGTGGCAAGCCTCATCTGAAAACCTGAAGAAATTTTGTAATCAATATTAAAAAACCCGGGGTTTTCAATGACTTAGTTTTTAAAAATCCACCTCAACTCTTTCTTCTTGAAAGGGTATGTCTATCTCCACCACGTTTGGGCATTGGGAAAATGATCTACTGCCATACATCTGAGGTCCCATTCACAATGTCCCATCTCAGAAAAGTTTTTGGAAACTTGAGATCCAACGTTTCTTACTTTATTGTATATCTGTGATTATTTAAATCTAGTTTTAAAATCAATGTAGTTTCTCCTACATAGATAAAAATTACAAGGGCTCCATGGGAATGTAGAAAACCCCAATCAGAGCTACACGTGAGTTTAAAAATTTAATCTCAAAAGTCTCACCAGTACCCGAGTGGATAAAGTTATTACCTTTTTTCATAATGCGACAGTTTACACAGCCAAGACAAGGAAATGATCCCAATTGATTTTACCAAAGAAGGTTTGTCGTAGTTTTGTAACTGGAATTAAATTCTATAAATAACCTATCCTTTAAATTGGGAGCTCTCCTGTAAAATATCAAAGGTAAAGATTGAAATTCGGCAACCTGTTTGAAACAGTTCGCATAATGTGCCAATGTTTTTTATTATGCGGTGATGTCAGGGCTGACATCACAAAAAGGGAAACAAAAGAGACCCTCGGAGCCAAATTTTGACTCCTAAACTGTTGACGAGCCTCATTATAAGTCATATTGGACACCTTTTGTACAGTCAGAAATAATCTTTTTAGGATAACCGCGTGCAGCAAATTTACACGGGAAAAATCTTCCACAACTTTTGACCAAGATTCCCCCTGAATCTACAATGCGCCTAGCACGAAGTAACTGGTATACGGTAAAGCCTGCGCATGCTGGCTGGGTGACTGCTGTTAAAGTGTAACAATGTATTCCTGTCTGTTTCTTTTAAATGTAAATCAGTATGTAATTCCGACCCAACAATAGAAACTACAGTATCAAGGAAAGAGATCTTATTATCAGAGTAAAACATGAAATTCCAAACCAGTAATTTATATGATTCAAAAAAATCATGAAAATCCAGCAACCCTGGATGTCACCCAATCCAAATGAGGAAGACATCATCTTTGTATCTCCACCACCTCAGAACCTTCCCAAAGTGGGGAGACAAAATAGAGGAAATCCTCCTCTAGCCGGACATGTAAATATTTGCTATGTGGCGCCACATTTGTCCCCATGGCTGTTCCTCTCAACTGTAGATAAAAAGAGTCAGCAAATTGGAAATAGTTGCATGTGAGTACCATATCAATAGGGTAGCAAAAAAAACCTTCCCAGGATCTGAAAAAGTAGATCCCTATAAAATCCAACTAACCGCAGTAACCATGTTCATGAGTTATAGAGGTAATAAGCTAACCACATCAAACGAAGCCAAAACTGCTCCCTCTGGTATCACTAAAGAACCGATTTTAGATATAAAATCAGTGGTATCTCTAATGTAAGACTGAGACCCCATCACAAATGGACACAAAACCTTGTCTAAAAAAAATGGAGCATTATTTAAAATAGAAAGTCTCCCCGACACAAAAGGCCCCAAATGAATTTAGGTTGAAAGATTATAATCTGTCTCTTGTAAGGATTTTACTCTATTGTACCTTTTCAAACCCATCGAGAACTTATATCCGCTAGTCAAACAAGATATAGAGTCCCTTAGAAAGAAATGGGGTAGACAATTCTTTGTTACATCCAATTTAACTTCATTAGAAATTACAGCTTTAAATGAAACTATCTAATAATCCAAATATCACCATCAGGCCCGCCGACAAAGTGGGCTGTGGTGGTTATGGATTTGAGCCAATATCTCTTGAAGCGGAGAGAAAAGTTGTCTGTTTTGAGGTTATAGGAAACTTCCAAATGATTCCCAAAACTGTTTTTTTACAGAAATAAAAAACTATGGGGTTTAGGATGCTTTTGAAGGCAAATTGATTGATCAAAAATTAAAAGAATTTCTAGTTCATTTCCCATTTCCAAATCACTCCAATTTTGTATCTATTAACCTAGATCATAAGTCTATCTGGAATCCTCCGGGTAGGCCTATTGTTGTCGGGGGAGACTTTCTATTTTTAGTAATGTCTCCATTTTTTTAGACAGGTTTTGTGTCCATTTGTGATGGGGTCTCTAGTCTTACATTAGAGATACCCCTGATTTTTATATCTAAAAACGGTTCTTTAGTGATACAGAGGGAGCAGTTTTGCTTCGTTTTATGTGGTTTTTAATCCCATAACTCATGAACTGGTTTAGCGCGGGTTGCGGGTTTTACAGGGGTCTACTTTTTCAGATCCGGGGAAGGGTTTTTCTATCCTTATTTAAATGGACCCCAAAACTATTTCCAATTTTCTGATCTTTTTATCACAGTTTAAAGGGCAGCCAGGGGACAAATGTGGCACCCACAATTTTCTAATTTTAATGTCCTGGCAGAGGGGGAGTTCACATGTGTCCCCCCAATTTGGGAAAGGTTTGGGTGGTGGAAACAAGATGATGTCTTTCCCCATTTTTGGATTGGGCATCCAGGGGTTGCTGGTTTTCATGATTTTTTTTAATCATATGATTACTGGTTTGGGTTTTTCATTGATTTACCGATAATAAGACTCTTTCCTTTAAATTTTTTCTAGGCCCTTGGGGGGGAGGGTTACATCTTTTCTTTAGACAATCCTTTTTTTCCCCCGATCAGGGGGTTTTGGCCTTATAAATACCTGCTCCTGGTGGGGGAGACCTTCATACCCCTTTATTGTTCTTCAATACTTTCACCAATCCAATAATTTGCAATTCCCACCATATGGAAAGGGAAAATGAACTTTTTGGGGTGCTTCTTCCCAAAGGGTTCCCTGGGGAAAGGGGGACAAGTTTTTTCCCAAGAAAAATATGGCCGGGAACACCCCCTTTTCGGGCCCAATTCTAAATGCCACCCTAGACTTGTGACGAAAAAAACTTTTCCCAACGGGGGAATTTTGGTAATTGCGCAAAAACTGTACGAGAAAAACGATGAGTTTGTTTCAAAAATTTTTTGAACCCAAAACAGAATTTGGGGTTTAGGGGAATATAAAGTTTTGATTCTCCCCCCCTTGTGAACACGGGGAATTATAAATTTAAAAATGGGAAATGTTTTACTCATGGAAAAAAACCCCTAAATCAGGGTTTTCCGGGATTTTCCCCCCATTGGGGGTTTTCTTTTTTTGTATTTTCTTATGGGCCCAAAAATTAAAAAAAATTTACAGCTTTTAGCCCAAAAAACTTTTACCTTTACCCCGGGATAGCGAAAAAAAATTTTTAAAAAATTTTTGGACACCCAAATTTTAGATTATTTCTAAAAGGGCCCCCCACATTGGGATCCATTTCTCTCCCCGAGTTTTTTTAAACTTTTTTGGTTTTATCGAGGAAGGCACCTGGTTTGAGCGGGAAGGGGTTTTTTAAAAATGGGCCACTTCGCAAAAACAGATTTTTAACAGCATGGGGGAACAAATTAAAATTTTCCAAAAATTTTTAATCAATTTTTCTTTTTTTCCACGTTTTATGGGGAAAAAAAAGTTTTAATTCCCTAATTCAAAAAGGGTTTATTGTTCCCTTATAGCCCAATTCGTGGTTAAAATTTTTCAAACCAGGGGGGAAAAAAAAAGGTAAAAGTAAACAAAAAAACCCGGTTTTTGGTTAAAAAAAACCCCAAAAAAAAACCCCTGCCCCCCCCCCCCCCAAAAAAAAAAAAAAAAAAAAAAAAAAAAAAAAATTCCCCCAAAAAAAAAAAAAAAAAAGGAAAAGAGAAAAAAAAACCCCCCCTGAAAAACCCCCAAAAAAAAAAAAAAAAAGTAAAACCCCCTAAAAAAAAAAAGTTTAAAACAAAAAAAAGGTTGGCCAAAAAAAACAAAAAACCCCTTCCAAAAAAAAAACCCCAAAAAAAAAAAAAAAAACAAAAAACCCCGGTTTCTTTTTCCCCGGGAAATAGAAAGGTGACGCATTCTTTGCGGGGGGGGGATTTGACCCTAAATTTTTTGATGGGGGAATCTGCTGGATTTTTGGGAATTTAAATTTCGGGGGGTTCCGCCTTAAATTTAAAACAAGACATTATGTATTTTTTTATTTTTTGGTTTTCTCAGGGTTTTTAAAAAAACCCCTTTGGATGTTTCCCCCCCCCCCTTTCTCTTTTTTTTTTTTTTTGGCTTGTGTTTTTTTTGGGGTTTTTTTTTTTTTTTTTTTTTTTCTCTTTGGGTTTGTGTTTTTTTTTTTTTTTTTTTTTTTGTTCTTTTTTTTTAAATTTTTAAAATTTTTTTTTAAAGGGAAAAAATTTTTTGGGGAGGGGGTAAAAATCCGTGACTCTCCCCTGGGGGGCCTTTTTTTAGCATCTACCCCATTTAAAAAGTTAGTTTGGGCCCAAGAAAGGTTTTCTTTCAAAAACGGTCAACTGTTTTTCCCCATAACCTCTTTAAAGAAAAAATTTTGCTCCTCCTCATTTTTTGTTTTCTTTGGGCCTTGTTATACTTGTTTTTTTTTTACTGAAAAATTTAAATTTAAAGCTTCAAGATTTTTTTAAATTTTCACCAGGGGTGGTTTTTGGGTAGCGGTTTCCTGCATTCTTTCTGCATGTCTGTGAACCACTGGGCGGTGGCTACAACCAGCTCTATCCTACACGCGAGCATTATGTTTAAGAGGTGAGCGGACTTATTTATATATATTTTTTCTGTAGTTTCTATTGTTGGGTCGGAATTACATACTGATTTACATGTAAAAGACACAGACAGGAATACATTGTTACACTTTAACAGCAGTCATCCAGCCAGCATGCCCAGGTCTTTACCGTATAGCCAGTTACTTCGTGCTAGGCGCATTGTAGATTCAGAGGAATCTTGGTCAAAAGTTGTGGAAGACTTTTCGTGTAAATTTGCTGCACGCGGTTATCCTAAAAAAATTATTTCTAGACATGTACAAAAGGTGTCCAATATGACTTATAATGAGGCTCGTCAACAGATTAGGAGTAAAAATTTGGCTCCGAGGGTCTCTTTCGTTTCCACTTTTTGTGATGTCAGTCCTGACATCACTCGCATAATAAAAAAACATTGGCACATTATGCGAACTAGTTTCAAACAAGTCGTTGAATTTCAATCTTTACCTTTGATATCCTATAGGAGAGCTCCCAATTTAAAGGATAGGTTAGTTAAGAATCTAATTCCAGTTACAAAACTACGACAAACCTTCTTTGGTAAAAATCAACTAGGATCATTTCCTTGCCTTGGTTGTGTAAATTGTCGCATTATGAAAAAAGGTAATAATTTTATCCACCCGGGTACGGGTGAGATTTTTGAGATCAAATTTCATCTCACATGTAGCTCTGATTGGGTTATCTACATCCTATGGTGCCCTTGTAATTTCATCTATGTAGGAGATACTACATGTGATTTGAAAACTAGATTAAATAATCATAGATATACAATACGTAAGAATCGTTTGGATCTTCCAGTTTCCAAACACTTTTCTGAGGTGGGACATTGTGAATGGGACCTTAGATGCATGGCAGTAGATCATGTCCCTATGCCTAAACGTGGTGGAGATAGACATACCCTTCTCAAGAAGAAAGAGTTGAGGTGGATTTTTAATACTAAGTCATTGAAACCCAGGGGTTTGAATGTTGATTACAAAATTTCTTCAGGTATGTTCAAATGAGGCTTGCCACTTTATCCATTTTTTATGTGTTTCGTTTTTGTCTTTTAGAAATATATTTTTGTGGTTTTTGTATTTTTATTAATATTTTTCCTTTGTCTTTACAGATCATTTTAACATCACTTGATCTGCAGGGATCGGGACCCCCATCACTTTCTTATTATTATTATGTATGTTTAATTTTTGATAAACTTAGGGTTCTTTTTGTTATTTATATTAATTTATATTTTTTGCAATTTTTTCTTGTTTTTTTATGAGAATCTCTAGCTGCTATTTTCCATTCTGCTGGCGCTGTGTTTGGGTGCGATGGTCTCTTTGATACCCGTACCTAATAGCACTCATGATTCTCTGTTCAGCTGCGGTTGCCATGGACGCATCGGCTTTTGCCTATGACTTGTCCGGACATGCGCGCTTTGATTTGTTTAGATGTATAGTAACTGTTGTCACGGACGCGTTGGCTTGTGCCGGCGGTGTTTCCGGACATGCGCAGTTTGGTTTTTAGGACGCCGAGAGATGTATGTCTCTTGACATGCATCGTGTTTTCTTAGAATCATAAACTAATATCTTCCATAGTCCACAGCTGTCTATTATCAGGCTATTGGTAAGTGATGGTGGTCTCCGCCCCACAAAAAATAACGTAATTGGTTTTGCTGCATCTCTAAAAGTCAAAACTTGTATAATGTTATTTATCCCTCATGGTGAATGCCGTAAAAAAAGCAAAATGCAGAATTGCAATATTTTGGTCAATCTAATTTCCAGAAAAACTGGAACGAAAAGAATAAAAAAGTCACATAACTACACTTTACCCCGCAAAAATGAGTCATCACATAGCTCCTATGGCAAAAAAGTGAAAAAGTTATTAGTCTCAGAAAACGGTGATGGAAAGCAAATTTAAAGAAAATTTTTTTTTCTATAAATTTTTATAAATTATATTAATTGGGTATTTCTGAAATCATACCAATATTCAGAATAAAGATAACATTATACCACATGGTGAAATCTGTAGAAGCAAATCCCGCTAATAAACTGCGCAAATGTTTTTTTTTTTTTTTTCCAATTTCACCCACCTAAGATTTTTTGGGGGACTTTCCAATTCAATATATAGTTATTTAAATGACAGTAGTAAAAAATAAAACTCATCCTGCAAAAAACTTTATTCATTAAAATTAATTAAAATTTTAATTCATAAGAGTAATATAAGAGTTGAATGTTGATTGTTGGTGTTATCTGACTTCAGAATTAATAAATCTGTCTAAATTCAGGCCATGCTTGATCTTGGTAAACCACGCTCAATTTTTTTACATACAGTGATTTTCAAAAAAAAATTTGGCATCATTTGTGCCAAAAACTGACACAGATACTTCTTTTATCGTCTAAATACTCAAATTTGTCCTCTGTAGCTCTTACCCAAGGTCTCGTTAATAGCTGTGATATCCTGAAGGAAATTCTGTTTTACATTTTCTGCAACAAAGAATATTTAAGTTGTCATCACAAATTAGCACAATTGAATTAAAATAAACAAATTGTGTAATTGTGTCACTTTTCCAACAGGGACATTTATATATAGGCGATAAAGTTTTAGGCTATGTCTACACAGCACTGGAGAACATTCTCTTCGGATATTCAGCGGATTCAGTATTTTGAATCCACCGAAAATCCGACTATAACCATCGCTGTGTAGATTTCAGTATAAAATCCATGACGTAGTCTACACAGCACAGGTTTTCTACTAAAGCCGCCAGCTGTACCAGTGGAAGATAGAATATGTTCTATCTTCTGCCGGATACCCGTCAGATTCCTGTGCAGCCTATTTACTTGGCTGGCGGGAAATCCGAAAATCGACTGCGACTTTTGGTGTAAACCTGTGCCAAAAGCCACGGCACAGCATTGTTAAAATGCAATAGGATTTTTGACGGCATTTTAACATTGCTGTGTAGACGTAGCCTTAGGGCACATCCCCACGGCAGTGGACAAATACCGGCCGGTTCGCCGGCCGATATTTGTTGTGTTTTGTGCCCGTCCCCACAGCCGCGGGGGGAACGGCTTTTCTCCGCAATGAGCGGAGAAGAGCCACCCACCCTCCCATTGAAAAGCACATCTTCCGTCCGGAAACCGGACAGAAGATTGTGCTTCTACAATGTTTTGTTGCCGGACCGCCGGCGGTAAAACCGCCCGACGGCAAAACCCGTGCAGTGGGGACTGCTGCACGGGTTTTCCATAGAGCACCATTGTGCTCATTTTCGGCCGTTTTTTCAGGCGGCCTGAAAAACCGCAAACCGGCTGAAAAACCGGCCGAAAACCCGTGCAGTGGGTACATGACCTTAGGGTCATTGGGAGCAGGGCTAAAAGTTGCAGTTTGGGCTGTTAGTATCTAGTTTATTTAAATTTTATTTTGTGTGTGTGTTGTTTGCTACTTTATTTTAAATAGTGTGCCTCCATAATGCATAAAAGACCTCTGCTCAGCATTTTTAAACCACTTTTTTTTTTTGATGATTTGCTTTGTATGTTTGGCTGGTATATTAGCCCCAGTAAGCGGGGAAATATATCCCATGCACTACCTGCAGAACTGATCTGGTTCTGTTAAGTCCGAGCAGCTCTTGCAGTTATAGTGCCCGGGTGGTCACATAACCGGAGCAGTAAGTCGACACAGGCTTCCTGACTCTCATTGAGCGCTGAATACACAGCGATCGAGAAGACAGGCATAATAATAAACCCTCCCTGCCTTCTTAGAGGAGAACTCAGCTATCACTGACAACTAACTCTACCCCTGCGCAACTGTACAACTACTAGAAGTTCCAGAACATCCGTGCAAAGATAAACTGCCGCCCCCGGACATTTAGGCCATGTTCACACGGCTTAAATTGGGACGTATTTCGTCCCGTATTTCGTTCCATACTGCGCTCAATATGGGGTGAAATATGTCCCAGTCATTACGGTAATCCACAGTTCTCATAGAGAACTATGGATTCCGTCTCCTCTCCCTGCTCGGAGAATCCGCCGCAGGGGAAGAGGTGACATGTCAATTACTAGCGGAGATTATGCGCCGTTAGTAATGAATGTCTATGGGGCCGGCAGGCTGCAGCCCCCCCTCCCCCCCACCACCCTGCCCCGCAATTATGCCATGTGAACCCAGCCTTACAGTCAAGACCAGGGGTGCCAAACTCGTTTTCACCAGCGGCCACATCAGCCTCACGCCATAGTTAAAAGGGCCTTAAAGGGCTGACATAATTTTAGAACTGTGTAAATGGAACTTCTCCTTAACTGTTATATTTGTACAGTATTGCTATTCTAATTAGCTCTTTGAGAGCCACCAGGAAGAATATATTGCCCCCTCCATAGGTAGATAGGTACATATGACCCTTGTAGGTAGATAAGTGGGTATAAATCCCACTGTAGATGAGTTATATCTGCCCATGTAGGTAGATAGGTATTTTTGCCCCCTGTAGCCAGGTAGTTGCCTCCTGCAGCCAGGTAATATGCCCCATATAGAAAGGGAGATGCCCCACATAGCCCCCCCTGTAGTCAGGTACATGCCCCACATATTCCCCCTGTAGCCAGGTACATGCCCCACATAGTCCCCCTGTAGCCTGGTAGATGCCCCATATAGCCCCCCTGTAGCCTGGTAGATGCCCCATATAGCCAAGTAGATGCACCACATAGACCCCCAGTAGCCAGGTAGATTCCCCGGTAGACATGTAGATGCCCCATATAGCCCCGCAGTAGCCAGGTAGATGCCCTATATAGCCAGGTAGATGCCCCATATAGCCCCCCAGTAGCCATGTAGATGGCCCATAGCCCCCCCAGTACCAGTACTGAGGTAGATGCCCCATAGCCCCCCCAGTACCAGTAGCCAGGTAAATGGCCCCATAGCCCCCCCCAATACTCAGGTAGATGGCCCCATAGTCCCCCCAGTAGCCAAGTAGATGGCCCCATAGTCCCCCCAGTGATCAGGGTGATGGCCCCATAGTCCCCCCAGTGGTCAGGGTGATGGCCCCATAGTCCCCCAGTGGTCAGGGTGATGGCCCCATAGTCCCCCCAGTGGTCAGGGTGATGGCCCCATAGTCCCCCAGTGGTCAGGGTGATGGCCCCATAGTCCCCCCAGTGGTCAGGGTGATGGCCCCATAGTCCCCCCAGTGGTCATGGTGATGGCCCCATAGTCCCCTCAGTGGTCAGGGTGATGGCCTCATAGTCCCCCCAGTGGTCAGGGTGATGGCCCCATAGTCCCCCCAGTGGTCAGGGTGATGGCCCCATAGTCTCCCCAGTAGTCATGGTGATGGCCCCATAGTCTCCCCAGTAGTCAGGGTGATGGCCCCATAGTCTCCCCAGTAGTCAGGGTGATGGCCCCATAGTCTCCCCAGTAGTCAGGGTGATGGCCCCATAGTCTCCCCAGTAGTCATTTAGATGCCCCATAGTCTCCCCAGTAGTCATTTAGATGCACCATAGTCTCCCCAGTAGTCAGGGTGATGGCCCCATAATCTCCCCAGTAGTCATTTAGATGCCCCATAGTCTCCCCAGTAGTCATTTAGATGCCCCATAGTCTGCCCAGTAGTCAGGGTGATGGCCCCATAATCTCCCCAGTAGTCATTTAGATGCCCCATAGTCTCCCCAGTAGTCATTTAGATGCCCCATAATCTCCCCAGTAGTCAGGGTGATGGCCCCATAATCTCCCCAGTAGTCATTTAGATGCCCCATAGTCTCCCCAGTAGTCATTTAGATGCCCCATAGTCTCCCCAGTAGTCATTTAGATGCCCCATACTCGCCCCCAGTAGCCATCTAGATGGCCCATAGCCCCCCCCCCCCCATTACCAGTACTGAGGTAGATGCCCCATAGCCCACCCAGTACCAGTAGCCAGGTAAATGGCCCCATAGCCCCCCCAGTACTCAGGTAGATGGCCCCATAGCCCCCCCAGTAGCCAGGTAGATGGCCCCATAGTCCCCCCAGTAGCCAGGTAGATGGCCCCATAGTCCCCCCAGTGGCCAGGTAGATGGCCCCATAGTCCCCCCAGTGGTCAGGGTGATGGCCCCATAGTCCCCCCAGTGGTCAGGGTGATGGCCCCATAGTCCCCCCCAGTGGGCAGGGTGATGGCCCCATATTACCCCCAGTGGGCAGGGTGAGGGCCCCAAAGGCCCCCCAGAGGGCAGGGTGATGGCCCCCTAGTCGCCCCAGGGGACAGGCTGATGGCCCCATAGTCCCCCCAGTGGTCAGCGTGATGGCCCCATAGTCTCCCCAGTAGTCATGGTGATGGCCCATAGTCTCCCCAGTAGTCAGGGTGATGGCCCCATAGTCTCCCCAGTAGTCAGGGTGATGGCCCCATAGTCTCCCCAGTAGTCAGGGTGATGGCCCCATAGTCCCCCCAGTGGTCAGGGTGATGGCCCCTTAGTCCCCCCAGTGGTCAGGGTGATGGCCCCATAGTCCCCCCAGTGGTCAGGGAGATGGCCACATAGTCTCCCCAGTAGTCATTTAGATGCCGCTGAGTCTCCCCAGTAGTCAGGGTGATGGCCCCATAGTCTCCCCAGTAGTCAGGGTGATGGCCCCATAGTCTCCCCAGTAGTCATTTAGATGCCCCATAGTCCCCCCAGTAGTCATGTAGATGCCCCATAGTCTCCCCAGTAGTCATTTAGATGCCCCATAGTCTCCCCAGTAGTCAGGGTGATGGCCCCATAGTCTCCCCAGTGGTCAGGGTGATGGCCCCATAGTCCCCCCAGTGGTCAGGGTGATGGCCCCAAAGAATCCCCAGTAGTCATTTAGATGCCCCATAGTCTCCCCAGTAGTCAGGGTGATGGCCCCATAGACTCCCCAGTAGGCAGGGGGATGGCCCCATAGTCTCCCCAGTAGTCAGGGTGATGGCCCCATAGTCTCCCCAGTAGTCATTTAGATGCCCCATAGTCTCCCCAGTAGTCATATAGATGCCTCATAGTCTGCCCAGTAGTCAGGGTGATGGCCCCATAATCTCCCCAGTAGTCATTTAGATGCCCCATAGTCTCCCCAGTAGTCATTTAGATGCCCCATAGTCTCCCCAGTAGTCATTTAGATGCCCCATAGTCTCCCCAGTAGTCAGGGTGATGGCCCCATAATCTCCCCAGTAGTCATTTAGATGCCCCATAGTCTCCCCAGTAGTCATTTAGATGCCCCATAGTCTCCCCAGTAGTCATTTAGATGTCCTATATAGGCCCCCAGTAGCCATGTAGATGGCCCATAGCCCCCCCAGTACCAGTACTGAGGTAGATGCCCCATAGCCCCCCAGTACCAGTAGCCAGGTAAATGGCCCCATAGCCCCCCCAGTACTCAGGTAGATGGCCCCATAGTCTCCCCAGTAGCCAGGTAGATGGCCCCATAGTCCCCCCAGTAGCCAGGTAGATGGCCCCATAGTCCCCCCAGTGGCCAGGTAGATGGCCCCATAGTCCCACCAGTGGTCAGGGTGATGGCCCCATAGTCGCCCCAGTGGTCAGGGTGATGGCCCCATAGTCACCCCAGTGGTCAGGGTGATGGCCCCATAGTCCCCCCAGTGGTCAGGGTGATGGCCCCATAGTCTCCCCAGTAGTCATGGTGATGGCCCATAGTCTCCCCAGTAGTCAGGGTGATGGCCCCATAGTCTCCCCGTAGTAAGGGTGATGGCCCCATAGTCTCCCCAGTAGTCATTTAGATGCCCCATAGTCTCCCCAGTAGTCATTTAGATAACCCATAGTCTCCCCAGTAGTCAGGGTGATGGCCCCATAGTCCCCCCATTCGTCAGGGTGATGGCCCCATACTCCCCCCAGTTGTCATGGTGATGGCCCCATAGTCTCCCCAGTGGTCAGGGTGATGGCCTCATAGTCTCCCCAGTAGTCATTTAGATGCCGCATAGTCTCCCCAGTAGTCAGGGTGATGGCCCCATAGTCTCCCCAGTAGTCAGGGTGATGGCCCCATAGTCTCCCCAGTAGTCATTTAGATGCCCCATAGTCTCCCCAGTAGTCATTTAGATGCCCCATAGTCTCCCCAGTGGTCAGGGTGATGGCCCCATAGTCCCCCCAGTAGTCAGGGTGATGGCCCCATAGTCCCCCCCAGTGGTCAGGGTGATGGCCCCATAGTCTCCCCAGTAGTCATTTAGATGCCCCATAGTCTCCCCAGTAGTCAGGGTGATGGCCCCATAGTCTCCCCAGTAGTCAGGGTGATGGCCCCATAGTCTCCCCAGTAGTCAGGGTGATGGCCCCATAGTCTCCCCAGTAGTCATTTAGATGCCCCATAGTCTGCCCAGTAGTCAGGGTGATGGCCCCATAATCTCCCCAGTAGTCATTTAGATGCCCCATAGTCTCCCCAGTAGTCATTTAGATGCCCCATAGTCTCCCCAGTAGTCATTTAGATGCCCCATAATCTCCCCAGTAGTCAGGGTGATGGCCCCATAATCTCCCCAGTAGTCATTTAGATGCCCCATAGTCTCCCCAGTAGTCATTTAGATGCCCCATATAGGCCCCCTAATTATTATAAAACAAAAAAAAAGTCACTTACCTGCTGGATGTCCGTGCAGCGCGGGCCGGTCCGGGAGCTGTGTACGGTGTAAGCAGCGTGACATCACACCGCTTACGCCTGCATGCAGCTCCCAGAGACCTCCTCGGCTACAGAGGCTGCCGGCAAGGAGACCCAGCGTCACAGGGGGCGTGAGTAAAGCGGCGCGTCACATCCCCTGCGACGCCCAATGTACAGCGCTCACCGAGCACAGTACATACAAAGGGAGAAGGTGGGAGGGAAACGATCCCTCCTGCCTTCTCCCTGTACTGACTGACTCTGCAGTCAGGGAGATCGCGGGCCGGAAAACACAAGGCCGCGGGCCGGATGTGGCCCGCAGGCCTTGTGTTTGACACCTGTGGTCAAGACAGTCGGCAAGTAGTTAACAAGAAGTAATTAGAATTACTGGGATTGCAGGGAAGTTAAAGGGGTTGTCTTACCATGCTGTTTTACAGAGTCAAAAGCACCTTTTATTCATGCTTCTTCCCTCTTCCTGGTCAGGCTGTGCCTGGTTCTATGGCAGTGATTAGCATATCAGCTCCTTATTTATAGGTCTGCTAATTATTCTGACATGAGAGCAGGACATGTTTATCTAAAGTCCAGAGAATCTTCAGAGCTAAAGTAAACAGAAATAGTCTCCTTTGTTTGTTAGATCAGACAACACTCGAGCTCCCGAGCTGCCGGCAGTTCTGTGTACCTACCTGTGTGATGACTTAATCCCTTCTATCAGATAAGACAAACAGCAGAGCAGGTCGGTAACCTAAAGAAACCTGAGTGCACGCAGAGCTCATAAAATCACCGTTGTCTCCTCAACAAAGAAAAATAAACAAAGCAATATATTTGGAAAACATTTTCATTTACTGTTCCCTATATGCTAATTTTTATAGTGAAACAACCCCTTTAAATTGTTGAGAATCCTAAGACCCACCTAAATCCTTCTTGAAGCTTTTGACATCTTCAAGGAACATCTGCTGTTGGTCGTCTGCTGGAGATAAATTCGTATATCCTTTAATATTACGACATTACTTCACTAAGGAGTAAACTAGTAAAGTCACAACTTGTCTCTGAACCAGGGAATAGCATTAAATGTTACTTGATATTAGGTGACCTGTTTTTGGACAAGTTGTAATGGTAAACCAGCGGTCTAGAGTTCCATGGTACAGTCCATTTGTATGAAATCAGACAAATTAATGAACAGAAGAAGTCACTCTAGATAAACTGAATTAAAGACTGAAAATCAAATCTCTAATTTCAGTCCCCAGTGTATCTATAATGTCGTACATTCCTGTATCCCAAGTCACAGTCAAAAGAGTACATTAAAATATATATGTTTTTGTGTGAAAAATAAGATGAAGAAATAATGGGCCTATAGAACCAGTTGAATGTTGTTACGAGTGGCATAAGGGTGACTTCACTGGGCATCTGGGGCTTGGATCCTGCATATAATAGTACAATCTAGTAATATGTGCTGACTAGTGGGGTATTGTTCCTCCTAAATATCATGTCTTCATTACTACCAATATCATAGTTCAGGAGTAATATTTTTCCTGCCAGCACAAGAAGCCAAAAAGAAATTAAAAAACGTTATAACCTAAATTTTTTTTTTAATTTTTCTCAGGGATAGGGGGCCATAAGATTGTAGCTAAATCTTGTCCCAGGTGCCCAAAGACTTCTTTGCCAAATAAGAAGACACCATTATTATTAATAACACATGCTTGGTGGCTGGATTGATACACATTTTTCATGGGGGCCCAGAACTTTGAATTCCTGCCTACAGTTCTAACCAAATTGCCAATACATTGAAGATGTTTCTTCACATTTTCACTGTTGGTCTGGATCAAATCTTAAACACTGACACAAGTAGGAAAGAGTCGCTAACTACATGACTGTCACAGATGGCACCACGGTCCATGCGGCGGGAAGTGCCCTAAGATGCTCTTCATCCTGCTGACACCGGGTTCTGCCTTCTGTTGCTGCTTCCTGTTCTCTGCTGCCCCCTAATGTTCACTAGTCCTTTCAGATTTAAAGGGCCAGCATTCGCCACCTAGCTTTTCCAGGAACCTACCATAGTTTGCTTGGATCTTTAACAGGACACCTCTGCCTCTAGGCTTTGCCAGTTGTGGACGTCTCTGCCAGTTTTTTATATTTATGTTATTCTTTGTGTGATTCCCAGTCCTGGCCTTTGCTATGTTTTCTGACTATTCTGCTGTTTGCCACCTGTCCTGACCTTACGCCTGTCCTCTGACCATGCAAGAATGCTACCTGCTCAGACCATCTGCCTAGCCCCAGCTACGCCTCCGCCTGTATCTCAGTACCCCGTTGACACCTCAACTGTCACCACAAGCGACCACGTCAGGGGTAGCGACCTGGGAATTCACCGTAACAAAGTCCATCCTGCTTTGCGGCAGGCTCTGGTGTCAACCAGGGGCTCCTTAGACTCCATTCCCTGGCGTGGTATTTGCCAACACTTGTGGTGACCCAGTGGATCCACTACTCACATTACAATGACTGAGAATCTGTTCATGATAACAAATTATATTAAACTGTATATTCATCATTCAGCATCCATTTCATAATTTACCAATGTAATAAACATATAACAGTTACTTTGTAAATTCACTGTATTATAGTAGGTATCTTAAGAATGTACAGCCTGTGTTATCCTCTAGAGCTGCATTTATAAAACTCAAGGCCTCAGAGCATTAATCTAGAATATCGATAAAGGTTTTCTGGTGTAGCCTCAAACCATTAAAAACGTGACACATTCAGTGCAGGAAGTCAAATGTTGAGTAAATTTATTTTTACTAAAAGAAACAATGCGTTTCATGTAAAAACACTTCTTTGGGCTGCATGGAATCTATTGTTTCTTTTAGCAAAAATAAAAGCAATTTACTGTTTATTCTACCACGGATGTCCTGCACTGATTGTGTCACAGTTGAGATTACACCAAAAAACCTTTAGCGATATTCTTCATTTCTCTACTGCATTGCATTGGAGGACAGCGGCCAGTGACACCTCTGCAGTGGACACCACAAGCCACAGTTTCGGTTCCTATTAAAACCGAAGCTATACGGAGCGTTATGCCTTCATTTGCACAACGCTCAAAGATGGGTATATTTTTTACATACAAACTAGCACCTTATACATCGCAATTTTGCGCTAGGAATTGCTTGTTACTTTTTTTTTTCTGTTTCTTTTAGAGTATTAATCTCACAGCATTATCTGCGGACAGCATCTGCACAACTTTTGCTCTAGTGGCATCTATTTCTTACGTGTCAAACCAAACACAGTGCAGTAAACTGCTGTAGAAAAAATGAACTTTCCTTTACAGTATAACATATGAGCTCAACTAAGCTTAGAGGTGTCTGTTAACAAGCCTGTTGACTGTTACCAAGCAGCAGAACTGAAAATGCAGCTCTGGAGTATAGTACCGGTTGTTAGTCAACTTCCTATATATAATTTGTATATCTCAAAAATATGTGTCACTCCAATTCATTGAGATGCCAAGGTGGATGAATCACTTCTATCTATAGTAGTTTTCAAACCTGGAAGTTAAAATGTCAATTTTTCAGTTTACATCAAGATCCTACATATTCACAAACGCTACAAGATATAGAATTAAACCTGCTGGTACATTGTAGCTGGTCACCAACTTACTTCTGTTCTGTAGCTCACTGATGTCCTCCTTCAGGATAACATTTTCTTAGGACAGAACAAATAAAAAACACACATAAGACAGAGGTCAATTTACTTAGGACTAAGATAGAAAGAATGATAAAATTGCTAATGATGATACATGTGGTAGTAGAAGTTAAACTCTTCTCTGTTCATCCTAGGCCTCTAGAGGTGACATCATTAAAGGGGTTGTATTATTTCATGAAATGGTCTTCAGAATAAGGGGACAGTGAAAACAAGCAACTTTGCAATTGGATGTCATTTGCAAAGCTGTCTTGTTTTCACTGTCTCCCTTATCTTCGTTTTCTGTAAAATCTGTTCCCCAGTGCCGGTTGGATCCCACCTCCTTGTATTTCATTGGCTGACGGCTCTACTAATTTACATTCTGTCTGGCCCCCGGTCGTATTCACAGGAGCGTGCATTCCTGCCTCTCTCACTCAGAATAAGGGGCCGGCAACAATTTCACTCTATACAGCCACCAGCTCCTCAGTGCTTCTACAATCAGAAAACAGCAGAATTTTGCCTCGTTGCCTAATGTTCCTGCGTGTAAGGGGCCGGCAAGAATTTCACACTATACAGCTAGCAGCTCCCCATTCACATTGCAGCTGCTCCTACAATCATAAAACAGCAGAATTGTGCCTCGGTGCCTTGTGTAAACATAGAAGGGAGACGGATCTGTGCTCTGGAGGAGTTCATAGAAGACTGGATTCTACTGTAACAAACCTCCAGCTGTGAGAGGAGAAGAGATCAGTGCTCTGAGTTCATAGAAGACTGTCTAGACTGAATGCAGGCCTGTGGTATGTAAACAGCTCTTACAAAGAAAGACTGCATAGGGAGAGGAACGACACCGTGACATGTGGACTCAGACAGAGAGGGGGGGGGACACTGACTCGGGAGCGAATATGAACCGCGCAGGGGGGGATGATGTCATCCCCGTTCAATTAAGAAACACCCAGCTGGGAGGGGAAGAAACACCCCTGAATATCAGGAACTGAGAGAATCAAGCTTCAAGAAAACAGCCGAACTGATGAAGCGATACATCCCCTTTAACCCCTTTACTAATAGACCATCAGAGACAGGGATTGATCAAATTAGACTGATAAAATAAAAAAACACTGTCATCATTGCCTACATAATATTTCCATACGCAGAATGTGTAACAAGGCATTGTATTCCGTAGATGACAGCACAAATTTCCTAAATAGTGTTACGTTAGGCTCATAATGAGTATTTTGCTCATGGTGTGGGATCTAGGGTGCGTTTCATTTGTTTTTCAATCCTAACACAGCCCCTACTTTCATAATACATTAGCTGATGTAAGGAATGACCTCACTGAAAGCAGAAATGACATCAATGCTGACCTCAGCGGAAGTAAAAAAATTACATCACTAGAATACCAATGATAAAATGCCAACATAAAAGATATAGTGCAAACAAACATAACACTGCCATAGTTTAGATAAAAGGACATATATTTATCTGCATTAAATTCAAAATGATAGTAAAAAATGATCTCTCTACTAGTATATTGGACGTACTAATGTAATACTAAGAAATATGTTGGAAGTACATCTTGGATGTGAAGGATACTCACCGTGATTCTTCAGATGTGACACTTCACTGCTCATAGTCAAATCTGAGGAGTAATTAGTATATTTGTAAAAAGACAGCTCCAGAACAGTTTTCCCATAGACAAGACTCTGGCCATTCAACCCTTCAGGTCAGTATTTTTACTTTTAGTAACATAGTCTTGCATAGAATAATAATTTAAGGCGCTGTCTACACAGCACAGGATTACAGTCAGAGTTTTAGGGATGATTCACAAGGCGGATTTCGCCGCGGGTCTGGACGCGGGTTTCGGCGCGGTTGCCGCTGCCAAAACCTCGTCCAAACTTTGCCTCAAACTCGCGTCAGCTGACGCGGTTTTGCGGCGCGATCGCGGCGAGGTTATCGGTGCGATCACTGCGCAGTTTGGGGCATGGTTTGCGGCGAGATTTTCCCCCATACAAATTAATAGGCAGGACAAAAATCGCGCCGAGAATCGTGGCCCAACTGCGTACCAACCGTGCCGAAACCCGCGGCCAACCCCGCGGCGACACTGCGCGGCCACTGTACTGAAGACTCGCTGCCAGAATTGACAGAAGACTTCTCAAACACGCGCGGCAAGGCCGCGACCCAAAGCCGTGGCCGGAACCGCGGCATGTGAATATCAACGCGGTTTCCCATGGGAAACCATATAATGAACTGTGGCTAACAGTGTGGACGAGGTTATTTAAACCCCGCCCGTCGGCACTGAGGAGCAGACAGCGCGGCGTGGGAGTGAATAGTCCCGCTCACCCGCCCTTAAAGTGGGTATCGTTGCTTTATGTCAGAGGGAGAAGGGGGAAGGTTCGCATGTCATGGTGGCCATAGGCGGCTGAGGTTCTTGGGGTTGCGATGAATAAATGGGGAGGGAGTCCTTCGGGATAGGATTCCCTCAGCGTTTTGTTTATTGGGTCGGCTCGGCAAAGGTGGGCTCCTTCAGGGTGTTATCCCTGGGAAGCAAAATGGCAGAGCCATAGAGTATGGCTTTTGGGCCCCCGAGCCAGTGGAGTACGGCTGGGGGCAATGGTGGTTTTCCCTTCGGGATTTTGGTCGCCGGGCCGATGGTAGCTCCAAGGACCTCGGCCCCATTGAAGGTTGTGTTTTGGTTGTGGGGGATAGTGTTTTGGTATGTGTGTATATATATATATATTGGTGAAATGGAGTTTAGGATTTGGGTTAAGGGTATGTGGTTGTACATATTTGCATATATATATATATATATGTATATATATGTATATAGACAGTGAGGGTGTTGTTATCTATATGTATTTATACTGGTTGTTGGATGTATATGTTGTATTGTTAATAAAACGGCTGCTGTGGCCAATTCAATCCAAGCCGATAGTCGGTGTCTTTATTGGAGGGGCCACGGGAGCAAGGGTACAGGGGGAGGAGAAAAAGGGAGGGGTGTGGTCCAGTGTTAAGTATGACGTGATGGGTGCGTAGGGCAAAGCTATCTCAGCGATGCCTCTGGGTCATGACTTTCCTCTTTTCCTTTGTCTTGTTAGTAAACACTCACATTAACTTGACTCTGCCAAGGTTGTTGTTATCACTGGACTTCATTAACTAGCAAGTTCCCTTTGCAGACACCTAACTCATAGTTTCCTGGGAAGATACTGAAATAGGTTTAGCTTTATACCTATCTAGCTAGTTATCTTTCTCTTTTTTCTTATTCTTCTATCTAATTGCTCTAGCAGCTGAAATCAACAGGAAAGACATAAAGGGCTGCAATGATTTAAGTCTCCACCTACTATATCTCATATTGAAAATAAAGGGGTTGCCTCACCACGCTGTTTCAGAGACAAAAGCAGCTGGTATTCATGCATACTGTCTCTTTCTGGTTAGGGTTTGGGTGATTAGCAAATCAGATTGGCAATCAAAATTCTGCTAATTACTCTGGCATGAGAGCATGAGACGTTTATCTAAATTCCAGAGAATCTTCAGAACTAAAGTAAACAGTAGTAATTAGTCTCTTTTGTTTGTCAGATCAGATAACACTCAAGTTCTCAAGCTGCTGGGTGATCTGTGTGCCCAACTGTGTAATGACTTCATACCTGCTATCAGATAACACAAACAGCAGAGCAAGTCAGTAAACTAGAAAAACCTGAGTGTAATCAGAGTTGATAAAATCACTTCTATCTCCTCAACAAAGAAAAATAAGGAAATCAATATATTTGGAAAAGGTCTTCTTTACTGTTCCCTAAATGGTAAAAGTTAATCTTTGTAGTGAGACAACCCCAATAGTGTGCAGACTAAGGCTAATGATCAGTATAGATATCTACCTTTTTAATTCTAAATTTACACACTGATCGCATACATAGAACTCCCCAATTCATAATTCGGCTAGGCCTATTAATTTCCTGGCCCCCTCTCATAATATAGATCACTCTCCAACACTATAATTAGCCAAAAAACCAGAATGAGAGCATACGATCATAGCTATTACCGTGTTTCCCCGATAGTAAGACACCCCCGATAGTAAGACGTAGCGGTGTCTTAGGGAGGTCGCCTAATGTAAGACGTACCCCGAAAGTAAGACGTAGCTGCAAGACGTAGTGTGATGTAAGACGTAGTGTGCCAAGGAGCGCACAGTGTCCGGGCGCTGCGCTGGCCCAGGCACTGTCCGCGATCCCTTCACCTATATGCGACTCATCCGGAGCGCATATAGGTGAAGGGATACCACTACGGGGCACAGAGCGAGCGCTCCCTGCCCCGCAGTGGTCTCCGGGCGGTCCGCGAGCAACTCGCGCTGTCCGGAGCTCCCGGGCACAGGCAGGGGTGGTTCATCACGCTGCGTGCGCGGCCTGATACATCACCCGCCTGTGCCGAGAAGAGCGCGCGGGAGGCCGGAGCAGCGAGGAGGCGGCGCGGCGCGGGAGACGGAGCAGCGGGAGCCAGGGAAGTGGTTTTTCTGCCTACAGCTGCCTATACCTGCCTACAGCTGGCCCTATACCTGCCTACAGCTGCCTATACCGGCCTCCAGCTGGCCCTATACCGGCCTACAGCTGGCCCTATACCGGCCTACAGCTGGCCCTATACCGGCCTACAGCTGGCCCTATACCTGCCTACAGCTGGCCCTATATCTGCCTACAGCTGGCCCTATACCTGCATACAGCTGGCCCTATACCTGCCTACAGCTGGCTCTATACCTGGCCTACAGCTGGCCCTATAAACCTGTCTACAGCTGGCCCAATACCTGCCTACACTGGCTCTATACCTGCCCCCAAAAAGACAATACCCCGAAAGTAAGACATAGTGGGACTTTTGGGGGTAAAAAGAATGTAAGACGCTGTCTTACTTTCGGGGAAACACGGTACAAGTTATATCTTTATTGATACATTACAAAAATATATAAAAAGGACGAAAAAACTCACGGTACATAGAGAATCACCAAAATGTAATAGCTGGTGAAACGTATACCAACCAACCCCTCTATAAAGTGCAACACATGTAATATATATATACTGCTATAAGTGTAAATGCATACATCTCCCATATCCCAATATCTGATTACTCTAGATACATAATGTCTCTAACATCAATAGTATAAATCTAATAGTAGGCAATGGCAGATATACAGCAATAGTCAAAATTACAACCAGGGAAATATAGAAAACATATGCGTTAATGCAGTACTTAACCAGTAACAGAGGTGGTGGATGCGTTTCACCAGCTATTACAGTTTGGTGATTCTCTATGTACCGTGAGTTTTTCGTCCTTTTTATATATTTTTGTAATGTATCAATAAAGATATAACTTTTAATAGCTATCATCGTATGCTCTCATTTTGGTTCTTTGCCTATTTACACACTGATGTATATATGCTATGGTATTGTTAAGTAGATAACCAGAGGTACATTTTAAATTTATTCCAGGCAAAATTAGAAGTGTACTTCAGATGATTGTATATAGTTGTTAAATCAACCTATAATATAATGGTAGTAATAAAATAATAATAACAACAACAATAATAACTATTATTAGGGATGAGCGATATTATCAGCAAAAGTTGAAATCGGCACAGTTTTAAGGCTTATCGGAAATTTCCAATCAAGCGATAGTTTAGGTGGCAATCTTACAGATAATCTATTCTATCGCGCCATTTTCAGCGTTTCCTGTCATTTTGGCAGCCAGCCAATCAGCTCAAAGGATATAACATTTAAATACTCTTATTGAAGTCCGTGCGTTTGTTTGTCGCATAGAGCTCAGTTGTGCACATATTGTTTTATACATATTTTATAGTAAATTATGCTTGTTGTCCCACAGGCTCATCAAGAAAACCTTCCATTTACAAAAAATTCACAGAAAAAACAAATAGTACTCAAGAGTATGGGATCAACAAAATCACTGAAACTAAACACCACTACTCAATATCTAAAATTTACCTTTTATTTATACTCTATTAAAAACTCCTTAACACCACACTACAAAAAGTGGAATCACTCTATCTTATGATACTGGAGATACAGAACTCTATCCCTCAATATGTCCCTATCAATCCCTTACAAAGGTAGGGCCCTTAAACCCAGAAGGGGGGCCCCCCACTATGGGAGGCAAACCCCCTATTTCCCAAACCCCATAGTCCCCAAACCGGGTACGGGACAAATAATTAATTGATATGGGAGGTACCTTATAAAATGGGTGCTAGGGGAAAAACCCCTTTCCCAAAAATGGTAAAATTGCCAAATATAAAACCAAAAAAAGCACAACGGGATTTCCAATAGCAATGCCCTAAAATCCTTTTCTATGCAAAAAAAAACAATGCAACCCAAGATCTTAATTACAAGGTACCAAAAAACTAAAAATCCTGCAACTTAAAACCCCTATCTAAAAATTGAAGGGGTTTATTTTTAAACTTTTTGGGAAAAATCAAGAGGGACATAAGGGAATTTAATAATAAATATTTTCAAAAAACCCCTTTTTAAAAAAAATCTCAATGAAAAGGATCACACAAAATGCGGGAGAAAAAAAATTTGAATTTTAAAAACCTCTTTTCCAACCCCTTTCCGTTTTCCTCACCTTCAACCCCAAACGCGTTTCCCCCTTAACAGCAAAGGGGGTTTTTCATCAGGGAAAAGAGGAGAATAATTCAAAGGCAAAATCCGATACAACCTTTTATTAAATATCCACGGAATAACCACCTAGAAAAGTACACCCTCCCCTTTAAAATAAGAAGGAATAAAATTTAAAACCCGCTGAAAGTACGGCACTTGGCGTCTCCGCCCGGCGAAAATTTTTTTCCCATTGGGGGAAAGGCCGCCAATACAAATTAATAAAAATTTAACCATATAACATTTCAATTCCTTTCTTCCAGCACTTTTTAAACTTGGGCCCAGCTTTTTTGGGGTTCAGCTGGGGTTACGGGACGGGGTTTTGGGGAAAAAGTCCCAGTTCAAGTAAAATGAGGAAACAAATTTTACGCCTTCTGGCAAAAAAATTTTAATTTGTGGGTAAAGAAAGGAAAGGGTCTTTGGGGGGTTGGAAAAAGGACAGGGATAGGAATTTTTCTGGGGGAACTTTTTTTCATTGGGCTTTTTATAACCTAATTTGGTTGCCTAAATGCAGCACGGATCCATTTGACTTTTTGGTGGGATTTTTAAATTCCCGGTTTTCCTCCACCCTTTTTTGGGTTTTAAAATGAAGCTGTTGTTCCTCCCCTTTTAACTTTAATGGCCCAGGCGATTTTTTCTTTTAAAAGGGATATCGGCTTGAAAAATTAAACGATATCGCAATGGGTTCCGATAACGATAGTTAAACACAAAACACCCCTCACAAAAAAAATTAAAAAAATTACAAAATTTTTTACTTTTTATTGCAGAACCATGTAACCAAAACTCAAAAATATTTCAACCCAAGACTTGTCATCGAAAATCAAAAAAGGGAAACCCGGATTTAAAAAAAATCAACCCGCTGCTTAAAATTTTTCCGGAATTTTTTGTGATGTTGTTGGTTACACTTCTGAAATAAATAAGAAAAATATCAGCACAAAAGTAACTGATGACCTAAATTACAAGATTACACTTACAACTATACATGCACTTTGTAGAAATGGAGAAAATTGGGGGTTTTAAACTTTCGGAATAACCCATATTTGAAAAGCCTTTTTTTTCCATTTGTTTTGAAAAATTTAAAAAATCAACCTGCCTTTTAACTTACTTCCGGCAGAACTTGCGTTTGCTGGTCTGAAAAAGTTTATCAAAATGGAAAACGTAAAAAGAAAACAAAAGAGCAACACCACTACAAAAATTTAAAAAGGGAAACCCCCCACTAAATTTCTTGTTTTTTTTGAAATCGGGGGCCCCCACAGTTTTTACAAACCAACCCATTTTTTACCTTAAATAGAAAGCCCAGGGCAACATTTTGTCTCCCTCTGAGGGTTTTTGCTTTCCCATGGGAATTAAATCCGTAACTTAAAACCCTTTTTTATCCTATTTTTTGGGGTAAAGGGGGAAAAGTGACAGCAGAACAAAAAAGTAAAAAATTTTTACTAAATCCCCACCTCAGTTTTTCACAAAGTTTTGGGTAATTTTTTGGGAAAAACATGTGAAATTAAAATTTTTTGGATACGTATTTCCCCCCCCTTAAAAAAACATCATTTTGGGGGTCCCCTTTAAATGCTGAAAAGGGCTTACAACCATATAGTCAACTTAATTTTTTTTTTTTTTTTTTTTTTTTTTTTTTTTTTTTTTAAAAAACAAGGGTTCCCAATAAACTTTTTTTGGGTCAAAAATTTTATTGAAATTTTGTGTTTTTCCCCTATTTTGTGTGTGATCTTATAAAAATGACACAGCAGGGAAACGGAAAAAGGGAAATTATACTTCCACACGGGTTTAAGGGAAATTTCAAAAAGGGTTTTATTTTGGGCAGGGTTTCATTTGCGCTCAATATGGGGAAAAATTCCACCCCGAAATTACGGTAATTCAATTTCCCAATAGAAAAAACAAGGGTATTACGCCTCTTCCCCCGGGCCCGCCCAAATAAAATCGTTTAAAAAGCGCAGGGGAAAAATTTTGAAAAGGAAATTTAAATTCGGCCTTTACCGCCCAAAGTAATGACATTTTGGAGCCGCGGGGGCCCCAACCCCCGCCCCCCCCCCCCCCCCCCCCCCCCCCCCCCCCCCGCGCGGCCCCGCCCCGGGGGTATGCGCTGTTCAGCGCGACTCCCAAAACTACCCGCCAAAAATTGCCTTTAAAGACCACAAATCACCACCACCCCCAAAACCAATGACCTTTAAATCGCCCCCCCAACATAGGACGAATAAACCCCCACACCAAGACCACAATTTTCCTTTTTCCCACTTTATTTTAATTTTTTAAAAATTATATTTTTGCCACCCTGAAAAACCCAAAAAGTTTTTGCACAACAAAAATTTTTAAGATAACCTCTGAATAGCAAGGCCAATAACCCTATGATAATCCTCATTCCCCAGAATAGGGAAAAAAAGGTAAAAATTTTGGGCATTTGTCCCTTTTTTCCCAGATGCAGGGGCTTGGGAAAATATTCAAAATGTAAAATTAGGGGTTTTACTTTTGATTGTTGGTGCTTCATTCTTTCCCAAAAAGGTTTCGCTGATTTTGCTTTTTTTTGTTTTCATTTTTCATATTCACAAAACCACTTCGCCTTTTGTCTAAAAAATTAAAAGACATCAATAAGCACATATCAATTTTTTCCTTAATGTTTAGACCCAAGTGCTGAGGAAAGTCGGTTAACAACAAAAAAAAGGGCAAAAACCATCCCGGGTTTTTTTATATTAAATTCAAAACCCTTTTTTGTGAACCGAAAAGAGAACCCTCCAACGTTGGGGGGGGAAAATTTTTATTTTTTTTTTTTTAATTTTCTGTTTTTTATTCTTGCTGTTGAAATGCAGGGGAAAAAAATACAGGGTTTAAAAACCTAAACAAACACCTTTAGAAATTAAAATTTAAGCCAAAATGCTGGTCTGAAAAAAAACTTTGCCCAAATACATATCCTAAAAAATGGAATGAAATGAAAAGAAACTAGTTTTAGATCATAAACCAATGCCCTTTGGGGTAATTTAAAGGGGGGAAATTTAAGAGGGGAGTTAATTTGGTTTTTATGACTGCATATAAAAAACCCAAAATGGGTTTTGCATTAGGCGCACACAAAAAATTTGGTGGGGAAAATTTTACAAAAATACACAGCTATGGTTGTTTTATTGGGCAATAAAAAAGGATTAATTTGATTTTAAAAAAGTAATTTGGACCCAAAAAACGAAAATTGTCTTTTTTTAAATTAATAATTTTTTTTAGAATGGACTTCAAACTGCAATTGACACGTGATTAAATCCCTGCCCCGGAGACTCCCACAAAATTAATGGGGGGCATTTAAAATTTCTAATATCCTAAATTTCCCAATGGTAAAAAAACAAAAAAAAAAAAGCAAGATATTTTAACCCTTATTGTAAAGGGTTTTATCCATTTCTGTGCCTGTGGCCGGTTTGGGGTCATCCACGTTGCAATCCCAAAATTGCCTTTAAAAATGTTCAAAATTAAAAAAAGAAACGGGTTACAAAAAGCCTCTCGCTCAAAACCCTTTTCCTGTTTTTAACCAGAAAAATTTTTTACAGATTTTAAAGACACAGTATAAGGTTTTAAATTTCTGTTTGGAGATCGCGGGTAGTAAAAACGAAAAATTTTTTCTTCCCCAATTTACAGCTGATTTTTGGAAAGGGCCCTTTTTAAATCTTTAAAAAGAAATCTTTTTTAACCCAAAAATTTTTGGTTCTAAAAGAAACCCCTTTATAATCGCGAAATTTAAAACAGAACTACTTTTTTAACTATTTTCCCAATTTACATTTAAACGCTCATCTACCCCAGATCATCTGCAAAAATGCTTGCCTTTCCTTGGGTTTTTTAAACAAAGCATTAGCAGCCCTACAGCACAAAAATGGGGGGCCCAAGGTTAAGGGGGGGCCCACTCGGGTTGTAAGAAAAAATTATACTGTTTTGTGGGGGAAATTTGGGGTTTTTTTCGGGCTATCTACCACTACTATGTGGACTCCGATATGTAGTCCTTTTTTTTATATCTTTTTTCTATCTACACTGTTGTTTCAGTTTCCCATTATTAGGTGTTGGAGACTTGTCTTACTTTGGGGCCCTATGATTGCTAGCTACACCCCTGCTATCTACAGAGAAACCTGTCCATAGATAAATTTGTTTTAAAGCTTGTCTACAAGAAGCAGCTTTATTTCATAACCCCACAATTTGTAAAACCAGCATGGTGTACCGCACAAAACTAGCATGAACAGGAAATTCCATATAATGTTGGTGTTTCCCATTGTGATCATTCAAGAAAATGTCCAACAAACTCAGAGCTTGCTAGGCAGCTTATAGAAGAATTTGGGGGGCTGCCTAGCAAAATTCCTTACTTCCAGATGTCACCACATTGATTATCCACATTCTATTTTATAGAATTTCTGGGGGTTTGTAGATCCAGTACTTCTGTCTCATTTTACATTTGATGTTTCCATGTCTTCAGCTCTGGAATAATGAAGTTTATGTTTTTTCATGATTGAATTCAATCAAGAAGTGCATCAGAGGATCCACCTGGTGTCCAGGCTCTCACACTCCAAAGGGCCCCGAAGCTTCAGCAAAAGGCAACTCCATTTGGAACTGATTTTCAAGACAGTTGCTGACCACCAGTGTGGTCACCTTCTATTTTTAAAATTTCTAGTGGTTTATAGATCCAATACCTTTATCCTGTTTGACATGGACTATCTTCCTGTCTGCAATTCAGAAATGGTGATTGGAAAGGCCTATCATAGTATCAGAGGATCCAACAGTTGGCCCAGGCTCTGACACAATGATGGGCCACAAAGTTCCAGCAGTAGGCAACCCTGTTTGATGATGACTTTGGAACCAATCACTGACCACTAAGGGCGACATGTCAGAAATTGATGAGGCTACGTCAGTTTTTAGGTGCATTAAATAAGTGTAAAGTGCGCCAGAAAGTCTGACCCTATTAAAAATCTGGCGTCAGGTATACCTTGCATAGTAAACAGAATGCGCCTAATCTATCATTGCTAAAGTCAAAAAGAAACAGGAGTTGATCCCAAAAATAAGTAAATGGGATATTTGCATGTGTTCTGTGTTTTGCATTTACTCCTGCTTTTGACTACCTACTCATCTGACAATCCTGATACAAACAGTGGACCATGTCACAGTAGCCTTATGACTTCTCCGAAAACGCAATCGGTTGTGTTTGTCCTTTTCATTCCTTGTGACAGATTAAAAGAAGGGGAAAACCAAACATAGTGGCAACATCATAGAGTGGTGGAGGGTGGAAACAGCATGAGAAAACCACACAGTAGTCGACTGAGAGAGTGGTCAGTAGGCAGCAGCATGAGTATGCCACAGAGTGGCAAATGACAGATTGTGGAGGTGGCAGCAGCATGATTAGGCCAGACTGGCACAAGTACACAGTGTGGAACAGCAGCAGCATCAGGCCGGAGAGTAACACAATGTCATAATTTTGAGGTGGCGGCAGCTAGGTGACATAATGAGGAGGCGGCAGTAACAGCAACATCAACCCAGAGAGTGACATGGTGACATAGCCTGGAGATGACAGCAGCAGCATAAGGAGACTTGAGTGGTGAGATGGCAGCAGCATCAGAATGCTACAAAATAGCCCAGGGAAGAGTGGGGAGGTGGGTGTCAATACCAGTCCCTGGTTAAGATGGTGGGTGGTTAAAGGAGCAGCTGGCAGCAGATGTGGGGCATCAGGTGGGTAGCAGCATCAGAATAATAGCTGAGTTAGGTAGCCAAAAGAATCCAGGGTTCAGGTTCTGCTCCAGGTGCTGCTGCTGGTGGGTACCTAAATCACTAGGGGGGTGAAGAAAGCTGTGCATCAACAACTCCAGACTCAGGTTGCTGCTGATGGGGCTGGTACTGTTCCTAACCACCCATCCTCCCACAGCAGCCGTGGCAGTGGTACGTGAGCACTAATGAACCACCCTTTCAGACGATGGACGATGGCGCAGATAGGCAGCAGCAAACTGACTACATAGGATGTCTCTATAGTACTTGAGTTTGTCCTCTGTCTTGGCAGGTGAAAAAATGCCCCCATTTGAGAGCCAGAAGTCATCCCTCTGCCGGATGGTGACAAGCTGTCACTAGCCAGGCAAATCAGCATGCAGCGGGCCATCTGCGCAAGTGACTCTGAGGGACTCCCTTCCTTCATCTCCACTGTATACTGCCACAGTGTGTCTGGGTCATCTGCCTCATCTTCCTAATCCTCCGGCTGCTCCTGCTCCTCTCCTGTCACCTAAATAAAAAAAACATTCATTTTGCCAGACACTGCTTGTGCTCCAATGTCTTCCTCCTCCTTCTCCGGTTCAGCCCTCACTGGACTCATGTGGCCGTGAGATGGGTCGCCACGTTCCTCCTGTCCCACTGGACCAGACACGATTTTGTAGCATCTGTCCAAGGACATGAAGCAGTGGACATGACGTTGTTCATACCGTAGTCCTGGCAACTGACAAATATAACGTGGCATCCATCAAAAAGGTGTCTGTGCAAACAGCAGGTGTCCCGCATGAGCTGCCACTGGCTGACATAAAAATTGTCCTGTTCACCGATTTCTCCCTGTTTTGCCCTGTTCATCGATTTCTCCCTGTTTTGCCCTGTTCATAGATTCTCTGGAGGGACAGCAGTACCACCAACTTGGAGAGGAGCACGGTCAGCTTCTGCACTTAGGGATGGCTACATGAATATCTGCAGTCTCTTGGCATCGTCTCGAAAGAACGACTTCTGGCACCATGAGTGTCAAGGAGCATCTGGACCGGTAAATGATGTGAAAGACAAGGCAGTTGTCTTCGGCCAGCGGTGGTGGAGCCTTGACTGCCTGGAATGGGAGGCGTGCCATTGGGTGCTGTGCTGTTGCATGCGGCGGCATGGGTGGACCACACATCTTGAGACATGTTTCTCCCAGGCCACTGGATGGTGACGCTGCATGATGTAGATGCAGGGTTGTGGTGCCAACGTTAGGTTCCTGGTCACATTTAACTTTTTGCCCACAGATTCTACTTAAAGCCATGTATTTGCGCTCTCTTTGGTGCTGTCAAAAAACTGCGACACAGCTGAGTAGGTGATTTTACCTCCAATGCTCCGCACTGACTGACTGTTACTGCCCCCGCCTCGGTGAGCCCCTGTGCTGCTAATTTTTGGGACCTGCAAAGAAGGTGGTCTAAATCGTAGCCATTTGCCTCCCGACCTCGCACTGCTGCCACCCTGCTGACTCCCGGCCACACTACTGACTTGCCGACTACGCAACTAACTGACGTGTAAGCTGCCGCTCTCTTCTCCCGATGATGATGATTGAAGCCTTGTTCCAGGGCCGGGACGATGGGTAGTCGAGGTAGGCGACATGCCGCCTATGGGCGCCACTTCATACAGGCGAAAAGGCGGGGCGAAAGGTGGACATGGAGTGGGCTGAATTTTCCAATTTGGGGGGGAAAACTTCATGCCTTGTTTAACTAGGGGCACCAGAATACACCTTTGTCCACACCTCGCTTGCTTTTACCCGGCCCCATGTGCGATCGGCTGCACATCGATTAGTGTTTGCCTTTCACCGCAATGCGCCTTAAACAGTGTTGCTGTACAAAGACTGACTGCTCGCAACATAACCCTCCCCCATGCCCACTCTCCTCATCACTATTTGCCCGCTTTTGCCAAGCAGCGGATGTCTTCCCCACTTTTTGCTGCCCCACTGTCTTATTAAATAGTTCCGTCCTCACTGCTATAGTGGCGCAGAGGCCACAGCACATAGTAGTTCTATGGCTGTGGGAAGTGAACGGGTTATACTGTATGTGAAATAGGCACAATATATAAAGGTTTCATCAAATAGTCACTTGGGCGACATGTCCCAATATGAATGTGTCATAGTTTTGGTGTATTTTGACAACATTCTCAATATAAATGAACTGTAATATACCAAAAGAAAGTGCATTGTACACTGGTCACGACACATTGTAATGCGCCTAAAAAGGTGCATTAAATATAGTAGCGATGATATGCTGTGCGCCTCCATATACGCAAAGTGCCTATGATAGGCTACATTCATACCTCTAGTAATGATTCGCTATTGACTCGATTGCGCAATGTACCTTTTTAGGCGCATTAAGTTTACTATGCAAAGTCTACCAGACACCAGATTTCTGTAAGGATCGTACATCCAGATGCTCTTTACACTGATTAAATGCGCCTACAAACTGCCACGCCAATTTTCGGACATGTTGCCCTTAGTATCAGAGCCAACAGAGAAATTATATCCAGAAATGCTATGAGGGCAGCAAATTAAGTACTATATAAATGACAAAATCAAGTTATATAGTATATTGACTATGGGATATGGTTGCATCTACAATACAGTTTCTTGAAGAAATGTATTTCTAAGGCATAAGTAAGGCTTAGTATGTAAGGAGTAAGGTTAAGTAGAGGTATGTAAGAGTTCCAAGGAAAGGTGCAGCGCTAGAGAAGTCCTGAAAATGGAAGTGAGAGGGTTTAATGAAGGAAGATAATTGCTGTAGGTTACTGTAGACCACTGGTCAAATGGTTGACTAACAGAGATAAGAGCTCAAATTAAGGAGAGTGCGGCACTGAGATTGGAAAGCTAATAAGCTAGATATATATTAAATTATACAGGACTGTCCTATTTGGACCCACATGTAGATGTCACAGAGAGTCATTTGAGAGAGAGGGATTCCGGCATTTGCAGTCTTGACGGGAAATTAAGCAGGCACAATGAGTATCCACCACCAATAAAGCAGATTACTGCAATGTAATAAAGATGAGGTGGCCCTTTTAATTCTAAAAGGCAGAAGTAACTTGTGTAATGATTAATAAGGAGCATTGCCTGCACTGGATTACTTTATACAAGCCCAAAATTATGGAATCTCCAAGATATGACCCATAATAATGATTTATAGCTGAACATTCTGCTTTGTGAAATATATCCCCAAGTAAATTGTTTCATTAATGGCAGATATTTTTCCATGGACTTTAGTCAATTTTGATAAAAAAAACATTATAGAATTGACAAAAAAACAAATAAATCCCAGTTATTACTCCTTCATGAGGTTTTATGATGCCTAATGATGAACAATGTTCTCCATCGGCAGCCTCCAACTTTCTCCTAGATCAGTGACAGATCAGATTCTTACAGCTGAGACATGTCATGGACTAATATTTTCACCATAAATGTTCAATGAGATTGAGATCCAGACTGATTGCTGCCATGTCCCTGAGTTGACACAGTGGGTTGTAGAAGTATTCTTAACGCTTGAACTGTTTCTCATTTTTCTAGGCTCACACCTAGTGCAACACTGTATACAATAATGTTCAATAATGCATAGAAAAAATAGTTGATCTCTCACCTGATAGTGTTAAAGCTTCTCTCCTCTATCATGTAACCGTATTATATATAATATAGAGAGCTCAGCGCACATCTCCTATATCTCTACACAACTGTATAGTACGCACAGAGATCAGCTTTCACGCCACTATGTATATCGTTATGTATCACGAGCCTCCAGCACGCTCCCCTCACGCCTCTATCAATAGTACAACCCATATATCACAAGGAACTCAGTCCTCTCCTTAATCATATAAACTTATATATCAAGAGCTCAGCTTTCTCTCTATCATATAACCTATATGTCACTCAGAGGATATATCATGGTCATCTCACTCTGATGTATAACTAACTGCCCCCTCATACAGAGTCAGCTTCCTCTCTCTATCATTACAACCCATATATCACAGAATAGCTCCTCTCCTTATCATATAACTTATATATCACAGAGCTTCCAGTTTCTCCTCTATAATATACCCTATATATCAAGAGCTCGCGAGCGCTCACACTCACCCTGGTGGTAAGAACCTATGTGTTACAGAGTCGTTCTTTCTATATATAACCCTATGTGTAGCGCACTCAGAGCTCAGCTTCTCTTCTTTATCATATAACCTCTATATCACCGAGGCTCAGGTTTACTCCTCTCTCTCTATAGACACTCACTATATAATCACACTGCGCAGCTTCTCCTACCTCTTGTCAAAACACACTATATACAGGAGCACGCGCTCCTCCCCTTCTCTCTTTATCTCTCCCTCCTGAAATATCATGAGCATAGCTCCTCTCTCTCTCATTATTACCCTATAATATACAGAGCTAGACTACTCTAAAAATATCACCTAATACTCTCAAGAACTCTCGCTCACTTCATTATAAAACACTTATCTCTATCCTCTACGCTATACACCTCTCACTCAAACCCTAAATATCCCAGCGCCCCCTGCACCCTCTCCACAAATCCTCTACCCTATATATCCACCTAGCTTCATCTCCACTCCTCCCCTCTCTCATATAAGATACCCTATGTGTATCACTCGACGCATCATCGTGTCTCCTCTATCAAAAACCCCTATATTTTAAGCTCGCTTCTTCCCCCAAAACCCCAAAAACCTTCTCCCCTTTATATAACCAAAACCAAACACCCCTTTCCCTTACAAAAACCCCAAAAAACTCAGTCCCCCCAACTTTAAACCCTTTTATACCCCCCTTCTCTCCCCCAAAAACCCCCAAAATCCAGAGCGTTTTCCCCCCCCTTATTTTCTTTTAAAAACCCATATTAAGGGCCCTTTCTATATAAAAACCTATATACCCCAAGTCTCTTTTCCCCCCTTACATAACCAAATTTCACGAGCTCAGTCCCTTTATTAAACCTTTATATCACAGAACTCATGCTCCGCTCCCATTAACCTATAGGTCACAGAGCTCGTTTCTTTCCTTATTTATAACCCTATATTCACAGGCTCGCCCCTTTCCCTCTTCATATAACCAAATAATCATAGAGTGTTTCCATCTTAACCCTATATATACAGAGCTCGTTCTCTCCTTATTAAAAACCCTATATTCACGAGTCAGCTTTCTCCTTCATCTTTATACCCTATTATACAATAACCCTCTCCTTTCAAAACCCCCTAAACAAACCACCCCCCCAAAAAACCAAACACAAACCATTTCTCTCCTTTATAAAACCCCTATAAAAACAACCCCCTTTTTTTTTATCAATTAAAAACCCTTTAAAAAAAAACCCCCTTTCAAAAAACCAAAACAACAACCCTCCCTTTTTCTATCAAAAACCAAAACACAAACCTCTTCCCCAATCAAAAACCCCTATAAAAGAGTCAGTTCCCCCCTCTATTAATCCCCCCCCCCTAATTCCAAGCCAGCTTCTCTCCCTCTATCATATAACCCTAATTCACAGAACTCAGTTTTCCCCCCTTATCTATAACCCTTTATATCCAGGCAAGTTCTCCCCCTTATCATTTTACCATATATCACAGGCCCAGTCCTCCTCTTTCATATAACCCTTATTCAAGAGTCAGCCCCTCTCTTCATCAATAAAAAAAAACCCCCTATTACCAACTCATTTTCCTCTATAAAAACCCCTATTTGACCCCGCTTCCTCCTTCATAAAACCCCCCCCCTTTTTAAACAGAGCTCGCCCCTTCCCCCTTTTTCATATAACCCTATTAAACACAGAGTCGCTCCTTTCCTTATCTTTAACCCTATTAATAGAGCTCAGCTCCTTCCTTATCATAAACCCTATATATCACGAGCTCCTTTTCCCTTATCTTCCCCTATATATACAGGTCAGCTTTCTCCTCTATCTACTTTTAAAATCTATATATACAGAGTCAGCTTCCCCTTCAATACCCTATATATAAGAGTCATTTCTTCCCTTACATATAATCTATAAAAATCCAGAGCTCAGTCCTCTCCTCTAAATCCCTATATATACAGAACTCAGTGTCTCCGCTACTTTAAAAAACCATATTTTACAGGGGTTTTTTTCTTTCCCTCTTCATATCCCTCTTTTAAAAAAAGGGGCAAAACCCACTAACCCAGCTTTATTGTTAGCTTACTAAATCGTGTTAGATATCTAATGTTAAACTTAAGACATTACCCGAGTTCAAATTAAAGGGGTTGCCTGATGTAACGGACGGGTAGTGGATCCGCTGGACAACCGCAGGTGATGGTGGAAGCACACGCAGGCGTAAGGTAATCTAAGTATAGGTCCTCAGGTAATCACCAGAGCCCGCCGCTCCAAAGCGGGATGTTACTTGCCTGCTGGCGGAGTTACCAGGTCGTTTCACGGGGATTGCTGCTCGAGTGGCGGCCAAAGGGTCGGACGTTAGTACAGATTCAGTCAGGCATTGCTCATGTGGGGAAGGCAGAAGGACAGGACAGGCAGGTTGGTCATTAAATAATGGACATGCAGAGGTATGCCAGGCGCAAGAGTAGTGGCTCGATAAAACGTAGGCAAGGGTTCCGGGTACTCGGATAGGACCAAGGACAGGTAGATTGCTATTTTCCAGAGGTCAACAGAACTACTAAGGATGGCGAGGGCTGGCAGGACACGGGCCAAGACTAAATAGGAGCGCAGTGCGGAATACACAATTTATCCGGCGCACTGCCCCTTTAAATTTTCAATACAGAAGGGCTCCGCTTTGATGCGCTAGGGGCCGGGCCTGCAACTGCGCGGGGAGTGCCTGGGGAAATGATTGAGCAGATCGAGCCGCCTGCGGACCGATGAGTATAGTAGACAGCGGCGGGGGGTCTGGGGACAAGGCGGACCCACGAACCCAACGTGGGAAGGGACGTGGGAAGCCGCAGTCAGAGCGCGCCTGATAGACCGGGACGGTAGGTCGCTAGGGGCGCCTGTGAACAGAACCTACCCATTGGGCCCCCCCTCTTGGGCCCCTCCTTATTACGGATGAAGAAAATCTATGGATGAGATTACGGTTCAGGATATTCTCTCAGGCTACCAAGACATTCTTCAGGAAAACCTTCAGTCTACAGAACGTACCGTTTCCCTCTCCATTCTCCGCGCTCCATATGCCGGATTCCTTGACTTAAAGAATTTTGGAAGATCAGCTATGGGTGTAGAGAGGGATAGACTTCAGAGAGAAACGGTTAAGGACCGGGGTTTTGCTAGAGAGACCCTGGCATGAGTTAGGAATTCTCATGGAGGGTGCGGAGACGGAGTTTGTAAGAAAACGGATTAATGGATGTGCTTGTGGTGATAACACACTCGAAGGGTACAAGGATGCAGGACCCCATTGTGCTAGGAGGGATCTTAAGACGGACTATTGGAGATCGCACACCTTGTCAATTGTGAGAGACGAACAGAGGCAGGACTTCTTACTTGTAGGTTGGTTATCGTGCGCTCAGGAAGAGCGGTGAAGCAGAGATTGCGCGGTTTCTGGGACGATATGGTCTTACTGTCCTGAAACAGTGCGTCCTAGCGAGGAAATCGGGTGAGGAGATGCCAGAGGGACGAGGGTGGGCGCGGGATGCGACGTATACATGAGAAGGGAGAGACCCTTGCGGATTTGGAGTTAGGAGTTGTAGTTGTACGAGGAATGCCAATGGCAACAAGTTGGACCAATTGTTTGGCGTGCTGAAACGATAGTGGGTAGATCTAACCACCAAGATTTGGTTTACCTCTCCTGGAAGGGTATGGTAAGTCAGGTCGAGAAGTTCAGAGCTTATCTGGAGTTGGGAACACTGGGGACTCTTGACAGATAACTTGGAGGTACAAATGGAGATCCCGATCCAAGTCGATATTGTCTGCGGGAGCTCATGCAGACGGAAACATCGTTGGAAAAATAGTCCAACCAGTGCGGCACTTGGACGAGCGAGGCAGGCCGGCAGAGTTTGAAAAGATAGGAGATAAAGGACAAAATGGGCCATTTGGAGGAAATGCTCAGTAGTCACCAAAATGCCGGTGTTAGCCAGCGAAGGAAGGGAGAACGTTTATAAGTCCTAGCATGTTGGTACAAGGTTCGGTCGGACGTTGCGAGTGGGTGTAGTAGGTTGCGGTTGGGAGGAGGCGTCTTGATGCTCGGGCACAGGAGTTTACGGCACTGAACGAACTCCTGATCATGACGAGCTTATGTGCCACAATAGAACCGGATATCAAAAGGAACGTCTTTTACCTTTAGCGGGGATTGACGGGCACAAATGAGCTAATGGCCATTTTTCAGGATGGTACTGCGAGAGTGCAGGGCGTACGTAGCAATGGAGAACTTTCGGAGGTCAGCTGGAGCAGCCGAGATAAGGCGCTTGCTGGGGGAATATTATGCTCTGGATGTTTGTGGGACTCCTCCCACCACGTCGATGCGGGAAAGGGACTTCGCCTTTGATAGTTTCTCGCGGGCCCAGACGAGAATCTGGTGTAGAAAGGGAGAAGAAGAGCGACAACTAGCATGGGTTCGTGGTTAAAAGCTCGTCTGAGGGAACTGGAGGTATTGAAGGTTTTTGTGGTAGATGATGCTAGATGCGGAATGGCGTAGACCTCCAATGGTAGCTCATTCTTCAAAAGCAACCTTTGATTGGCAGCATAACTCACGGTCGACTATCGTGTAGTCCTTGGCCGGGTGAGAACGTCTTGGTAGAAAAAGATAGCAACGTTCACGGTTCTTCGTGGGCCTCTTTTGCGTAAGGATGGCTCGACCACCAAGGACGAGGCATCTACTTCCACAGGTGAAGGGTTTGCGGGGTAGCGCACGCGGACTGATCGGACAAGATGCTGTGGATAAAAGGCAGAATTGAGCTCTAGAGTATTTGCTTCATCAGTTGGAGGGCAGCTGGAGTGGGGTAGAGTGTTTCTTCGTGAGATGCATTTACTCGGAGCCACTAGCGTAGAAAGATAGTGTCGGGATTAAATTGGCGATAGTAGTTACAGAACCCAAGAAGCTGTATGGCCCGCAAACCGAGCTGCGGGTGGGCCACTGCAACACGGTGACAGCTCTTTGCTGGTCCCATTCTGTAGGCCACTCGGATCAGAAATTAATGTACCCCGAAACGGAAGCGACTGTTTGGTGGAAGGGCATTCTACTAGTCTTGATACCAGGTGAGTATTGGTGCAGACTTTCAAAAACCTGAGGACATGGACTAATGGTGGTCTCGAGGTCAGAGCGAGTACACCAAAATTTCGTCAGATTAGACTCTACGAGGTGCTTAGAGATGATCCTTGATAATGTCATTCCCGAGTCTGGAAGACAGGCGAGGCGCATTACACAGAGAACTGCATTACCAGGTATCGAGTGGTCGTCACTGGTGTTGAAGGCGTCTTCCATTATGGCTTGCGGATATGGACAAATTGAAGGCCTCTTGAATCACACTTGGAGAAAAACTTGCGCTTCAAGACGATCCAAATACTCGTGATCACGGTACGGGGGTACCTGATTTTTTAGTGGATCTTAGTTCACGACCCGGTAAATCATGCAGGGTAGCAACGTTACGTCTACTTTTCAGCATGAGAATCCTGCCCCCGAGGGAGAAGAGGAATTCCGAATAACAACACTTTGGAGATTTCACGACTTGTACTTGGACATTGGCTTGTGTCTCCGGAAAGGATAAGGGGCTATAACTTGCCACGCGAGGAGGGCTAGATACGGGCAATAGGTCAATTCGGACAATATAAGGATCGATGTCAGGCAGCAGGGTTCTTGCATTGTTACTGGAGAGCAAGCAGATACTCTGATAAGGGTGGGAAGGCCGCTAGAGGCATAGTGGTAAGTAAAAGAAGTTCGGGCTGGGCCTGCGCTGGACGGGTCACCAAACAGCGAGCCGACACTCTGCGCCCATCGAAGCAGAAACTCGCTGTTGCAGTCAAGCAAGGGGATTGGCGCTTGGCAGCATGGAAGACCAATAGGACAGGGCGAGAAGAGGGAGTATACCACCGTTAGAAGATAGTTTTCTTTGTGAAGGTGACGCTGATGGAGGGACAATGGTCAGTCTGTGAAAGCGACTGGGTCACGGAGGATCTCTCCCACTGACGGAGAAAATGGACCGAAGATTACTCAGGGGAAACCAACGGAGAAGGCATAGTGATGAAGACAACCAGAGCGCAGGTCAGGAAGTTTCCAGCGGTAATACGGAGTCCAAAGAATGCTGAAATGAAAAGTGGGTCCGGCTTCAGTGATAACTCACGATCAGGACCGCCATGTTCAGCAGGGAGAGGGTGCCGACGCTTTTAGGGATGCCATTTCCACGAAGTAGGTGTCCCGTTCTCTGGACGCCGTTGGAGAAGCAGACAACAACGGAGGTGATCGATCAGGGCTGCGCATGTAGGGATTAGGTGCTCTTTACGCCGTTCGTTTAAGTTCTTGCGGGGGACAGGTGGGTTTATCACTCTTGCTGGCTCTTTCTCACGGCTGGCTGGGAAGGAAAGCAGGGTGGAGGCCGTAGAAAACACCGGTGCAGATGAGATGGAGCCGCCGTAGGGATGGTTCTTGTCTTGGAGGAGCTCCTCCGTTCTGAGAATCGGATGTCTAATCGTTTGACAGGTGGATTAGTCGACTTAAGAAGCGAGGAAGTTTGGGCGAGCGCGTGTTGATCCTTGATTGGGTGGAGAGGCCTTTCTTGAAGTGGCGGCATTAACTGCTGATCGTTCCAGGCTAGATCACGATGTAGTGTGGGGATTGAACGGGTAGTCTCCAAGAGGAGTTCCCCTTGTGGCTGCAGAGTTCAACAGGGCGAGTTAGGCAGACGATGATTCGAAGAAAGGTCTCTCGAAGTAACACTCGTGAAACCTCAGTGAAATGTGACTAAGATGGGTAAATGGGTCACTCGGTCACAGAGGAGTTGACCAGGGCCAGGCTTTCGGAGAGGATGATGAACACGAAAAGGCCCCACCTAGGATCTTCTGCGAGCCGGAAAACTGAATGCCTGAGTTCCACATGCAGGGGAGATCTGGGTGATGAAGACCTGCAAGACCTTGAATCGATCAACCTACGTCTGGATGGAAAACCGGAAGTTGTGGCGAAAAACCGACTGGAGCAATGCCCGGGAGGATCCTCCCATGAGGATGTGTGTGAAGTGCGATGAAAACTGCTTCTGACCAGTGAGGAGCGATGCTCGAGCTGTTGCGGCTTTTGCAACCATTGGTTGGATGCTTGGCACAACTCGGTGGTCAATATTGGCGAACTTGGCAAAGACACCTTGGCGGGAAATCATCGCGGATCCTTACTGACCCGGGCTAGTGCGTGGTTCCGCAGAGACCACGCCGGCGATGGTGGAAGCCAGCCAGGGAGGGAATTAATGTTAGGTCCCGGTTTTTCTCAGAGCGCCGCATAGCGGGCTGAATTGCTGCTGGGGGAGTCTACAAGGACGTTACATCGGAAGGGAACGTGCATTGCTGGTGGCGGGCCAAGGGTAGACTTAGAACAGTTTCGTAGGAAGCTCGAAGTCGGGGAAGGCAGGAAGGTCAGGACAGGCGGTCTCCTGGATCGTAAACGTTGCGACAGCAGAAGGTCATGGGCCGGCAGGCAGATTCGTTAGGTACGATAAACGTAGGCAAGGGGTATGTTACCACCGATAGACACGACAAGGTAGGAAGCTTTCCCAGGTTACAACATACTAAAGGATTGCGAGGGTTGGCTAGGAGGGAGCCAGACCTATATAGGTGCTCAAGCTGACACGGCCAATTCACCAATTTACCGGGCACTGCTCTTTTAAATTTCAAACAGACGGGTCGCACTGCGCCATTAGGGGCAGAGCAAGGATCGAGGAGCTGGAGATATGATGAGCAGGGGCGGCGGGACGGGTAAGTTACCGGGCGGGGATGCAAAGAGCGGACCCAGAAACCACGTACGATGCACGGGTCGGCGGCTCCGCTGTGGAGCGAAGCTAGGACCGTGCCTGCGACCACGGGTCGGGGAAGGAGGTCGCAATCGCGGAGTCGTTTACCACCTGACAAATAAAAATATCTGAAATAGGTAAAAAGAAATAGTTACAATTACTTATGGTCTCTGCATCCGGAGCTCCAGGAGTCCTCTTACTTTTGGGTTCTGTCCCCTCAAAAGAAGAGGCTTGCCACTCATTTACTACCAGAACGAGAAGCGGAATGGACTTTATTGGGGAGCTCGATAAATCGTGGCGACTGAGGGGCAGGTAGGTATGTATAACTTTTTTTTCAAACCAGCCGGGTCCCATTTTCAATTTTTTTTCTGCTGGACAACTCCTTTAAATTAACAAAATGTAATTACTTCAAGGAAATACAGTATAAATATAAAGGTCTTATTAACTTGAGAAAACTTTATAATTTGTAAGATAAAATTTGTCTGATAATTAATTACATTTAATATTATAATTTTGGTGCATTATATTTGAAGACTGGTTTCCAGCTATAGTCTGATGTGCAAAAACAATCGAATATCGCCACTTCTGCAGAATAGATTATAGGGCCACATGTATGAAAACTGTCCCGATATAAGTCTCTCTTTGTGGCAGCGATCTTTTATTGCCATATTATATGAATACTTGACAGTTTTTACACCTGTCCCCCTGTAGTGTTTTTACCAGATACAGAAAGAACAGGGATGTGTTTGAAGACAATACCATACGTTTTTTCCAACAAGCAGAATTATGATTGCAGTTTGGGAATATACAGTAGTCATCTTAAAGAAATGGACGCGCAGAAGTTGGTGTCTTTTAGGCCGATATTCCAGCACATGCCGTATGTATATTTTTAATTCCAGGCGCTCTATATAGCGGGCGATTATAGAGCGGCGCGACATTCTGTAATGCAATGAGATCGGAGGTGGGGTTTCATAGAAACTATCCAGGGCGGCGGCACTACAACCATTACGAGAGCTACACATTATATAGATCGTACCGCCAAAATCCAGACATACCGCTGGAACAGGTAGAGCACTTATATAGTGGTTTACTGATCCAGAAAGTGTCACTTTTGCATAGAATGTCCTGATTTAATGAGACGCAGTAGAACAGTCATTGAGTCTGCGTCATTTTCGACCACTACTATTGTGCTCAATAAATGGGAGTGGTGTGCAAAAAAATCATAGATGTAAAATAGTCCTCACCAAAAAAATTGGGAAATCGCAAGAGCATAGAGATGTTTACTTTGTTCAACTATATTTTACTATAGAGAGTAGGACGGAATAAGTCATCACAGTAGCGCAGAAATGTCATTGATACGTTATGCGGCGCCGGGCAGCAGGAAAGAGTAGGGAGCAGCCCTCGTCAGTTATGGAGATGGTGAACTTGTTGAGGTTCTGAATGTTATGCGCATGCTTGGCAGCGTAGCAGCACATATTACAGAGCGTCGGCTGCAGAGACGAGCGGAAGGGGAGTGGGTTTTGTGGATTCTCTGATGTCTAATTGGTGAGTGCCTGCTTAGGGTGAATGTACTTTAAATTGATATTTCAGATTAAATTTCAACCTATTATTTATATGTCATTAGGTTAGGATGACGTCGCAAGTTGGAAACGATTGAAGTTTCAACTTATGGAGTGTTAGCAATTGCTATGTATATTTACAGGCTTTTCACTGTTCCGGTTGGTGGGGTTCACAAGATTGATAGTGGAACAAAGGAGGCGATTCCTTCCTTCAGGAAGTAGAAAGGGTTATGGTGAGTTTAGAAATCGGTTATGTTAAATATGTGTATTAGAGTGTTCAGGTTCAGTAATAATATAAGTATAACGTTTTGTGATTTAAGCATAGTGAACTGTTAGGTTTAGTTGACTATGGCAAAATAGTAATATTAGTGATCCAAAATTATAGATGTGCACTCAAAATAAAGTATAAGTAAACCAGGCTGGACTCGAAGGACTTTTATGTCTTTATGTGCGTTCATGACAGCCGGTCGTGTTAAGAGTACTTGAATGAAATCCAAGTTCATGATTTAATAATGCAGTACAATGGTAGTGAGTTTTGCTGGACATTTTTGTATTTAGTTAGTATGTAATATAATCTGGAAAAAAAAAATTGTGACTTCAAAGTTTTGTTGTAGGTATATCTGTAGAGAGTGTCATCATGTATTGTCTGTCAGTAATATGTGCACAATAGGATAATGGAAAAAAGAGGAAATAAAGGTTCTAAGGTTTTTATAATTAAATCAGGATAGATTATGGACTATTTTCAAAAATAAAAGAGACAGTCTTACTTTTTCTGCACTGAACAAATAGTAAGATCTGGATCGATTGGATAGAGTCTTATTACTAGGGGCTCAGTATCATTTACCTTTCCTCCTTGTATGATCTTGAGGATTCTTCATCTCTCTTTTTTTATCGCAGTTTGTACCAATGTTTAGTTTGTGCTTGTATTATTAGCGATTTGTTTGACGTTGGTCGCATGGAGATGTTACTCAGGACCATGCATCTAGTCTATAATAACATTAAATTTATTAAATGTGGGTGAACAGAGAAAAGAGAAGTTACTTGCCTATAACGGGCGACAGACCATGTAGACTAACTAAGTTCCTGTCTCCTCTTTATATGACTTTTTATAATAGAGCCTCTGGGGGTGGCAGTAAGAGCTAACCAGATCTCAAAAGGCATCTTGGTCAAGGGACAGGGACCTTCAAGCAATTTTATTGTCAATGATAATGTATTCACTCTAACAGCCACCAATCCTTTCCTGGCCTCACGCCCCTTCTCTCAAAAATTTTGTGAACTTCGGGGATACAGAGTTAATTATCTCTAAGTTCGGAGGCTACTTTAAACATTTACCACCAGTATATACCTCCTTAAAATAAACTACTGTATGAATGGAAGTATCTCACTCGCTACTAATATTGGCGTCTAGTAATTAAGGTCAATGAGACCTCCTTTATAAAGCTCTATTTCCCACTTTTTAAGGTAATGAAGAGGAATCTTACATGGAAACACTACTATTTCTTCTTTGGAGGATGATAATTGGTCAAGATGGCCATCATGCCCAAGTTCTCATTATTGAGAACTCCTCCGGTGGAGTTCCGTTGTCCTGACTAGCAGTCTTACAATCAGCGGTGCTAAGATTTCTTTGGGCATATGGAGGCACAGAATAGCCAAGGAAATATTAGTAGCAAGTAAAGAGAGAGGAGGCTTGGCAGTCCCTAACATCATATATTTTACCTTGCTTAACACCTCAACATATCCCTGGCTGTAACCATTACAAGCTCTATTCTAAGTGGATGGACAGTAGAATCAAATTCTGGCTGGCACTACGCATTCCCTATCGCCTCTTCTATGGGGTTTATCATGCCCGTTCAATTCCTGAACGGGTCGGTTCACCTTCTTGGGCCTTCATTAGGTTCATCACTAACAACCTTGGACTTTTACTGTGAACTAGTTTCCACTGGCACCAATGCTCACTTGGTATCTGCGGAAGTTTCAGGGGTTTTTTTCCGTTCGAATACAATGGGTGGGGGATATGACTTATTTAGGTTCTCAGATATTACAGAGGGCCGTGGTAGGAAACTGATTTCATTTAATATATTACAAGACAAACATAACATCCTCTTAATGCGCTCTTCCACTTTTCATTATCTGCAAAGAACTATACTTGTATTACTACACGTCCTTTTTAGACTTAACAAAATTATCTCAATACAATTTGAGATATTATGAAAGGCAGGCATCTTTCAAGGGTTTTTATATTCAGCAATATTACTCAATCTTATCAGATCTACCTGGACAGCAGGGGGCGTAATAGAGAGAGCCTGGCGGCTCCAAAGCAAACTTTTGGCAGGGCCCCCCCTGCAGACCACGTACATTTACAGGACATGTGATTAGATTATAAATAATGTAGATATATAAGGAGGCCAATTCTACCCTACATCTCACTAAACATCTATACCCTAAAAAAATATAACAAACAAACATTACCAATAAGCCATAACACCCAACATGTGAGATTGCCAAATAGGGGACACATTAGCTCAGCCTCTGGTCATGCCCCAAAAACAAAATGATATCAATCAGGCACCTCTGACACACCCAAAAAATTGACCTCATACCTGGGACACCTCTAACCACGCCCATCAACCAAAATATAGCCCCGACCTCAGAGCGCCCGGCCAAGACAACATCATGACACCCTCCCCAGCTACATAGTGACTAAATAATACTATCACACCGATGACTAATATCACCAACCCATAGTGACTGAAAGAATACCAAAACCACCATGACACCATCTTACCATACATAGTGATGAATAATCAAGCAGTATAACTGATTTCAGAAAATGCATTCACTGATAAATATTTGATACAGTGACCATATGGGGGTAGTTAGCAGGTTGCTACACGGCTTGCAGACATATAAGTGAAGACGTACAATACATTTAGTGTCTCAGGTGACTCATCTCTGTTGGGAGTTGTTCCCTTCTCTGTCTTCCAGACACCAATGATGACTTTCTGCCCTGTCCTGCAGGAATTAAACCACTATACACACTTTTAGAATTTGCACTTTCCAGGCACATCCCTACCTAATTCACCTCTGTCAAACATACTCCCCAATGGGTGTGATAGGTGGTTGTCGGGGGATTATGGTGGCAAAGGCAGTGAGTCAGGGGGTTATAGAGTGTTAGGTACGGGTTGTATTTCAAGTTGGCACTAGGACCCAAGGGTGATAGAGGAGGTACAGGGCCACAGCTTTCAGCAAATTCTGGGGCGAGACAGATGACCATGCCGCGGAGCATTGTGTCAATTCCCTGCACTTCAGATGATCCGCCACAGCGTGGACGTCTCAGGGTGTGAGGGGATGACTTTAATATACTGGATTATTAGACTAGTCGACCAGTCATAGTATTATTTCGGAAACTTACATGGACAGCGAGGGCCAGTGTCAGGGAGTTTATTAAAATAAGTGCTTTTTTATTTTGTTTTTTGTTTATTTCTGTTATTTTTTTTTCCTGTGATAGTAGTGGAGGTGTCTGTCCTAGGGACTGCCTCCATTACTTATCGCTCGGGCTTTTGTTTCAGCCTGCCAGCAGTTTATGTCAAAACAAGGCGACCACCTAACCCGTGTCACATTAACCTCAGTATCCCAACGCACCAGGGGTACCAGGAGACGGCAATAAACCACCAGATGTGACCCCTCCTAATGTGAGGGTTGCTATCTGGGGCGAGGTGCAGGCTGTACTTTAGAATCGGAAGGCGAACAGTCAATGATGGACCTTCCCATTCTACGACTAGTAATAGATACAGTGTTGATTCTTACTGGCTGGTTTTGGTAATTGGAGGGACCCCAAGTATGTTTATTATTTAAAAATATATCTATTTATTATATTGAGGAATCCTACAGTTGGCACTCCTTTCATCATTACTAGTGGATGCCGTGTGATAGATTCTCTGTAACATAAATTTTCAGAAAAAAAACGACGTGGTGGGCCCCCCACTTTCCATAAACCACAGCTGGGGTAAATCGAGACAGCAGCAGCGCCTGATATATCTGATGGTAAGAACCATCGATACCTGGTAACTTCCATTCTAAAATACCAGCCTCGAGTGCTCCAGAAAGCGGACCATCACAATAGAGGGTCCGCTGTGAGGTTACGGCTCTATACCACTTACCCCTGCGTGCGTTTGGGTACTGGGGTATAGTGACACGGGGGTTAGGGTCAGCTCTTGGGTGGTGAGCCAAAAAATCACCATGGCTGACACCAAAAGCCGAGCGTAGTACTTGGCAGATGAGGAGGCATCTTCAGATACCGCATTACTATCAATGGAAGAGAATGAAAAAACACCAGAAACAGAAAAAAATTTATTTAAATAAACTTACCAAACGAGCCTCGTTTATCCATTTTATTAAAGAAATAGATATAAATGTTTCGGACGTGTACGCGAATAAGTTTTGTAGTCAAATGGGAAGCCTCGTTAAAACAAACACCCAACCCAAAAATGGGACATCACCAGCATTCAGGATGCTGCTGTGAAACATGTAACCCAGTTTTTCGGGATGAAGAATAGCCTATTCTAGTGCACGGAGACATAGATGGAGAGACATCCCAAAAAAAAAACAAAACAGGACAGGTGTCCAGCGTCCAGTAGCTGAGTGGACCCCATCCCCCAAGCGGCATTAGCTTTCCTGGATGCTAGCTGTGGAGGGATGTCACCAGCTTTCCATATTACTGGCTAGATTATTAGCAGAGGGAATAAGGCTGGATGACATGGTTCACAGCAGGGCATCTTAAAAAGATGGGTGGGCTGATGTCGGGCGGTAGGGTCGCCACTCAGTCTTTCCTGGATTGTTGGATACTGGATGACATCGCCAGCATGTGAGAAAGCTGGGTTTGGCTTGGGGAAGGGAGGGAAACGATTGGGGGAGGAAGGGAGAGGAGGGGTGAGTTGGGAAAGGGGGTAGGAAGAGGAGAGGGAGAGTTGAATGGGGGGTAGGTAGGGAATGGAGATTAGGGCGGGGGGGGCCGTGTTGGGGGACAGGGAGGGGGCCATTTGGGGGTCAGGAGGGTGAGCGATTTTGGGGTGACGGGGCGTGGAGGTGTCATATTGGGCATAGAGGGAGGGGGGCCGCTTTTGGGAGACTGGGGGTGAGTTATAGGGGACAGGGAAAGATTGAGAGGGGGCGTTTGTGGGGGGAAACAGGGGAGTCCAGTGAGGGAGAGGGCTAAATCTTTGGGGACGGGAGGGCTTGGTTGGCGGCGTTCTTTGGAGTGACAAGGGGGGGCTAGGTTGGAGGACAGGGAGGGGAGTGGGGGTTGCTTTTGGGGTGACAGGGACGGGCTAAGTTGGGAGACGTTTTCGGGGGGTAGGGAGGAGGGGGGCCGTTTTGGGGAGAGGGAGGGTCAGTAGGTTGGGGGGACTAGGGGGGGGGGCATTTTTGGGGGACAGGGGTGGGCTAGGTTGGAGGACAGGCTAGGGGTGGGTGGGGTTTGGGTGTGACTCGCGGGGCGTGGTTGGAGGACAGGAGAGGAGAGGGGCGTCGTTTTGGCGGACAGGTAGGGTAGTCGGAGGAGAAGGGAGGGGGGGCCGGTATTTGGGTGAAGGGGGGGTAGGTTTGGATGGGACCAGCGGAGGTGAGGGGGGGCGATTTTGGCTTGTAAGGGGGGCTAGGTTGAAGAACAGAGGAGGGAGGGGGGTCGTTTATGGGGGAAGGGGGCGCCTAGGTTGGAGGCAGGGGAGGAAGGGGGGCATTTTGGGGTGACGGGGGGATCACGGTTGGAGGATCAGGGAGGGAGGGGGGCAATTTTGGTCGGTGAACGGTGGGCTAGGTTGGAGGCACAGGGAGGGAGGGTACCCGGCCGGGGGGGCCGTTTTGGGGTGAAGGGAGGGGCATGGTCAGTAGGACAGGCGAGGGAGGGGGGGGTTTGTGGGTGATGGAGGGGTAGGTAGGGAGGCCAGGGAGGAAGGGGTCGTTTGTGGGGGATACGGGGGGCTAGGTGGAGGACAGGGAGGAGTGCTTAGGCGGGGGCCATTATGGGGTGACGGGGGTGCCTAGGTTGGAGGACCAGAGCGGGAGGGTGGGCCATTTGAGGAGGGGGCCCCCCCCCAGTGGGGTAGGATTGGAGGAAGGGAGGGAAGGGGGGGTTCGATTTTGGCGGTGACGCGAGGGGATAGGTTTGGAGGAAACAGGATAGGGAGGGGGGCCTTTTTGGGGTGACAGGGGGGGAAGGATGGCGGACAGGGGGAGTGAGGGGAGTTTTGTGGGACAGGGGGGCTAGGGTTGGAGGAAGGGAGGGAAGGGGGGGGCCGTTTTGGAGTGGTGACAGGGAGGGCTAGGTTGGTGGACCGTTTTTTGGGGGACAGAGAGGAGTCCAGGTTGGAGGACAGCGGAGGGGATGGGGGGAGTTTTGGGATGGTAAAGGGGGGGGCATAGTGTGGAGGACAGCGAAGGGAGGGGGTGTTTTTAGGGTGACAAAGGGGGTAGGTTGGGGGATCAGGGCCTGGGGTGGGGGGCGTTTTGGAAGGTGGACAGAGGTAGGTAATGGAGGAACAGGGGGGAGGGGGGGGAGTTTTTGGGGCACTAGGGGGGTAGGACTGGAGGACAGGGAGGGCGCGGGAGCGTTTTTGGGGCAGGGGGGGTGTTACTACTTTACATTGTGTCTCTTCTCTCCTCTCCTCTCATCTGTACTGCTTGCTACCGGGCCCCGCAGGTCACATTGGCATTCCTGTGTAGCTGAGGGGCGCTGGAGCCATCCTCTGCAGGGCAGTGCGTCAGGGGGGAGAGCGTTCTCTATGATGATTTCCTGCGTCCCTGCCTCTCTGCACACGGCCAGCATGTGAGGGATGAGAGGTTCACCTGACATGGACGCGATGGGTGATTGCGACCGGTAGGAAGCGCGGGCCACAGCTCCGATCGCGGCAGTGAAACTAGTATGTTCATGTGGCTGGGCAGGAGTCTGAACTAACCGGGTAGCAGATGCGGGCGGGCCCCCCTACGGATACGGGCCGGGCAGTGCCTTTGTTTGTACCCCGGTGTCTACACCTCAGTCTAGACAGGAGGTTTAGTGCATAATATATGGTTAGATGGGGAGTCATACTTAGGTAGACGTTTCCTATACTTACTTGGAGGCCATTGGGACTGGCCGCAAAATCTAAACATGTATCACTCCAAAAAGAGAACCTGAACAAATTTGTAATTCTGGTATCACACCAAGATGTTTCTGCATAAATGGAACTTCAAGTTGCAGTCATGTTGGTGATGTGGCCGAGCGCTTGGTACATTCCCGCATATCTTCTGGGACTTCCCAGATTCTGGCGCCAAGTGCCAATAGGCATAATAGGTTGTAAGACAGCATGGTGCACCACATGCATCTGCATTAATGGCACCCTTTTGTTGCTTATTTGTTGATTATTGCATATTATAATCACCAGCATAGTCCCCCTCTATACATAGAATGGAGTAGGTGAGTGGTTGTTTATCAGTATTTTTTTGATTTGTTGAAACTCTCCAATTTATTATTATGTGGCTTTTCTGATATGGGTTGTGAAACAGGTATCAATTCTGCACCTGTTTTTTTAACAAGTAGCAAACGGGGGCCTTTGTTGCTCTAATGGGTTTCCCATCTTTTAGTTCAAACCATTGAGCTGTAAGTATGGACTTTTGTAGTGTTTTTGAGTAATAATGTCCGATTTTTTCTTGTGTGAATTTTTTTTTTCTGAAAACTTGTTGTTGTTTAGATTGCACCTGAATCTATGGAACCTGTTCTACATGGTGGTACTATAGACTTAGATCTGGCTCTTTCTAGTATCAAAGCAACTTCAGGACTCGTTTAACCATTGGTAAAGATGATCTATCTGTTATAGCAGTCAATGTGGTCTGGTTTTGCCGCACTAAAGTCATAAATGTGTAGAATAATACGGTTGTGGTGTGACATACCTCCAGAACGCCCCCGATCGATTTTGGAGTGTGCCTGATTATAAATCTAGAAATTTTTCGGCACAGAAACTGTTGCAGCCCCGTACATACATGTCGCCTTTTGAGCGCAAATCTCAGTATGTTAAATAGTTGAAAAACCCAAGGAAGTCTGTGAGGCAAGACGCGTAGTCTAGTACAAATAAAATACCTTTGTTCTATTTAACATAGTAAGGTTTCTGCTCTATGGATGTGCGCAAGGCGGGGTGCAACACGTTACATTGGAGCAGTTCACCGCAAAAATAAACCAGTGGTCGACCAGACATGTGTTCAAAACAACAGTTCAGCAAAGCCTTCTGCAGATGGGGCTCCAAGCCAAAAAGATGGTCACTGTACCTTTGCTAACCACATTGCATTGGCAGAATAGTCTTCAATTTTCACAAAAGTACCTGAATTAGCCCTCCGCTGATTGGCAAATTGTTGCCTTTTCTCAGTGAGTCACATTTTCCACTTCATTGAACAGATAGACTTTGTCATGTCAAGTGAGAAACATCAGAGAACAAATACCCTGCACTTATTGCTGGAAGAACATAAGCTGGTGGTGGCAGCGTTGTGGTCTGGGTAATGTATTTGTGGCATTATGAGGTTTCATAGTGACAGCAGTGGGGGACCTTACTTGCTAGATGGGTCCCTTGATAATAACTTGACCACAAAGTTTCTCCTGCTGGAGTTCCCAGGGATCAGCTGCAATTTGTGGAGAAATCTGATAGATATTTGTATTTAACCTGTTATGCCTAAATTCTGCAATAATATGTGTGTTTTTCACAATTTCTTTTTTATACACATGATCATTTCTATGTCTGCTATTGGCTATTCTGGTCTTTTTAAGTATCTCTATTGTGCTACAGTATGATTAAAGGGCTATATACAAGGTACCAAAACACTATCTCTTGTAAGGCAGAGAAACTCCCATAATATACTTTATACACAGAAAAATGGAGCCATATCTCTAAAAAAGTACCAAAATTTTATTTAATTGAAACAACACTTAAACACAATTGACAAACATATATAGGAGGATATCTACAAAAAAGAGGGGGACAAAACGGCAAAGAAATGCCTGCTCAAAAATAGGAGTGATGTTATTAGTAACTCAGTTATAGATATATGGATATATAGATATGATATGGCTTAGAAAGTTTTAATAATCATTACAGTACTATAACAGACCCGTGTCCATTCCCACATCAATCCATAATTAGTATCCATATCAAAACTCTATCCCCCCTAAACATTGCAGCAGGCAATAATCCAAAGCTACCCAAAAAATAGTCGGGCGACAAACAGTGCAAGGTAAGCAAAGACCTAGCCCAAAATATTTACCCATCAATAAGGAGAGTACAGGGGTACAAATGCCGCTCGTGCCCACGTCCTGTATGATTAAAGGGGTTGTCTCGATCCAGCATTTGGTATCCGTTTATGCACGTTGCTAAACAGAGCTTGTGAAATTAGGAGGTTCCCCCTCCAGCAGGAGTATTCTCTTCTGCAAACGCCCCAAAAGTGAAATGAGGGTTCTTCTGTGTGAGCTGGGGGAGGTGGAAGGAGAGGTTCTCAGCTGTCTTTGGAAGTGAAAAGCTAAGTGTAACTCCATAGTGTATATCTAAATTTCTCGCTCTCTCTACATATTTTGTAATTAAACATTCAGGACTCTGGGAAAGATGGGTGATTTTTTTTCTGTCTCTCTCACACAGTGATATATCCTGCAGATTATTACACCTCTGATCTCAGTCAGTGAATCTCACCCTACCCCGCACACTCCCCGCACGACCTCTGATTGCAGTCAGTGAATCTCACTCTTCCCTGCATACTCCGTCGAGGCACCTCCGCTTGCAGTCAGTGACTCTCACCCTCCCCAGTACACTCCGTCGCAGCACCTCTGCTTGCAGTCAGTGACTCTCACCCTCCCCTGTACACTCCGTTGCAGCACCACTGCTTGCAGTCAGTGAATCTCACCCTCCCCAGTACACTCCGTCGCAGCACCTCTGCTTGCAGTCAGTGAATCTCACCCTCCCCCGCACATTCCGTTGCACCACCTCTGATTGCAGTAAGTGAATCTCACCCTCCTCCACACAATCCACCGCTCCGCCTCTTATTGCAGTTATTGAATATCTCTCTCTTTCCTTATACAGACCCTGCACATTCCCGTCCGCGACCAGTGCTCTGCATTTCTTGTGTGTGTGCGTTCCCGTTCGCGACCTGTGGGGTACACAAGTCAGCTGACAGCCACTAATACACTAGTGGGGCATAATCGGACCTGGGCTCAAACACCACTGCTAAGGACAAGTAAACCACCCCGTTCTCTAAAACCATAGCACCTTGCTAATGGTAACCAAGTATGAACATGCTTACATTTTTGGTCCTCTCCTTTTAAACTATGATCTTCGTAGTGAGAAAACCCCTTTAAGGATCTTTTAGAACCTGAAACGTGTAAGCTGCTTCGTGTCTGCTGCTGCTCTACATGCTTCAAAACGAAATAAAGGCTAAGTTTTAGAAGACCCTGCATTTACCCTCTCATTTTCTACTAAGAGTTGATGATCCTGTCTTCCGTGAGCTGGTTTTCTTATCTCTAAATCGGATAGTCTTCCGGTTCAAGGGAAATGAAGCATTACACAAAGACCATTAAAAACAATTACTTATCTGTCAAATGCAGGATGGGATAAGTCCTCCAGAGCAAGGGATGCTCTTTGTAACCATTCTTCACTCAGGCTACTAGAAGAGAATCCTAAACAGAGGACTCCCCTATACTAACTCAGATTTTCCTAATAGGGTATATAAAGATTTCATTATTTTAAACCTTTTTAATATTATTTAGCACAGAGCTGTCACTTTGACATTAAAAACACTTTACTACTGGCAGACAAAATTAAAGAGAATTGGAATCAGTCGTCACAATATTATTTGCTTAACAAAAGAGGAAGTGAATTTTGCTGACATGTTGAATACTGAGTTTCTCAACAACCTGCTATGGACAATGCAGATGGAAAGGTTAGAGGGAAATAAATTTATGTAGTGTACAGTAGGCACACTATGAAAAGGGCTAAAATGCATGTCATACAGTAATACAAAATTGCATAGAGTATATATGTATTTTATGCAAAGGTCTTTTGTTTTATATGTATTTAATGCAGAGCCATGACACCGAAACAGCTCTTCAAGGGTTAAACGCTGACCTGTGACAGCTTACGCAGGAGTGAGTTAGGTTGTAGGGAACAAAGAAGGAATCAATATCCCATATAAAAGTCCTAAATGAAAGGCCAAGAGAGTTGGTTAGTTAGGGAGCAGAGATAGAGGATATAGCAACTTCACTGGGCCTGGACCTATGCCGGCTAAGACCCAGGAACAGGATGACTACTTACTTTAGTGCCTCTAGGAAGACTTGTGGATCAAGACCAGAATTTACGCTGAAGGAAGACTTTTCCCATCCATGACAACTAGTGTGGAGAGAAAGAGAGATTGAAACAAGACCAGCACACTTATGTTGGATGACCTGTAAGTGAAGCTAAATTGAAATGTGATCCAGCACAGATTTAGTAACCCATACTGTGCACTCGGCATTACAGATGCATGTGACTTTGAAAGTAATTGTACCTCCATATGAAACCACCTGCTATAAATGCTAAATGGGGTCTCCCATCTCATTCATTAGCTTTAAACATGTAGGCAAAGATAAATAAAGACTATTGCCAAATACATTGCTGTTTTGATTTTGCATTATTTCAAAACTAAAGTAATTCTTATCTCCTACATGTTTACACATGCGCCAGTTTCCTTTAAGGTTATTGGGATTTTATCTTCTTTCATCACTGCTCCGACCTGTTTGTGTCCTGTTTAAACCCTCCAGTCAGAAATGGAGCTTATTTATCTTTAATTCCCCCTAAACACACCTTTATGCTTCATATGTGTTAGTCCCAATTGTGTAAAGCGGGGTTTTAAAAGTTTCCCTACCAGTCCTAGCACTGTATATATGTAGAGTGATATTGATATATCACGCTTTTTATTTAAATAATGAACAGTACACTTTAAACCTACCTTAGGAAAAAATTTTAATATTTGTGTTATTTGAAATACAGTAAAATCAGTTAGAGAAAAGCCCTGGGGAATTTGTAAAGTTTCCTATCATGGAGGTCTAACGCCCAAAATTTAAATTGTTTTTTGCCTTGCCGTGAACCCCAATCCGTAAGGAACTGGTAGTATGAACGACGGGAAAAATAAAGAAATAGCTTGGTGGCATGCCTTTTGTTCAATCTCGGCATTACGCGGCATTTTCAGAAATATATTGTTAGCCTTAGTGTGCCCTTTTTCTTATCAGTTCTGTTCTTCTCCCTTGCATGAAGCATACTTTCATTTTTGACCAAGTTCCCTTTTCTACCTAATTTCCTCCTTTTAGGCTGACGTATGCTTGTACTCGACCTAATAAATCTATTTCCAAATTTTTAAGTCTACCACATCATTTACTCGGTAGCAAAACCACTGGCCACTTCCATTAGAGCATTGAAGATCCAGCTGTGATTGTTCAGCCATTTACTCACTGCTTGACTGCTCAATAAAAGCATCAAGAAATAATATAGGATTAGCTAATGAGCACCAATAAGGAAAGGGAATGGAAGACAAGACAGCACATTATCCTCTCTCTGCAGTCTTCCTGAAGCTAAAGCCTTCACCATCTTCTTTTGGAAGACCAGGTTTATAGGGATGTCATCCAAAAATGGTACCAGCATATCAACATTAGGGCCCAAATAGTAAAGAAACAATGATCAGGTCTTCAGGTCTTCTTGTGTTTTGGTTGTCAATATCCATTACAAAGATTCCAACTCTGTTCCTGAATCCCTACCCAATATATCATTATCTTTGTAACCAGTCCATCATGTAGAGTAGTGTAGTCTAGTCTAAGTGATGAATTGTCATTCATCACTTATCATTGTACTCGTTTGACTTATGTTATGTATGTAACCCCCTCGAATGTACAGCACCCTGGAACCAATGGCGCTTTAAAATAAATAATAATAATAATAATAATAATAATAGTATGGCTTTGTTAAAATTAATTTGTTTCATTGATATGATATGGCTTCATTGTTTGATGTGTCTCATTTCAGAAAAAGTTACCATACATGTATAACAATTATTTTCAATGATATTGTATTTATGCATTGCCTTAATTTGATATATGAATGTTAACACTACACATTTCTGCTCATCTATTTCTTCTCATAAGTTGAGCTGACTAGCTTCCAAATTGGCCTTTGAATTTTGTCCAGATGGCTAGTTGGTCAAAGAGGAGCTACACTCATAGGGCCACATGTATGAAATCTGTTTAGGTCTAATATTCACTTTGTTGCCCATAGCAACCAATCAGCGCTCATAGCGACCAATCAGAGCGCCCCTTTAATTTTTCCAGGTCACTTTATGAAATGAAAGGGAGGCTCTGATTGGTTCCTATGGACAGCAAAGTGAATTTTAGACCTAGACAGTTTTCATACATGTGGCCTATAATTAGAGATGGACGAATTTCTCAAAAATTCGTTTTCGGTCATTTCCCAAATTTTCCGAAAAAATTTGTTTCGGTTTCGGATTATTTTGGGAAAATTTGTTTTAAAAAAAAAAACGCTATTTCCGGGCTGCACAGACCTGCGGGGTGCTGTAGAACGTTGTGCCCATGTTTAAAATTTGCAGAGGGAGCTTGGTTTTGGTTTCATACAAGTTGTGTTTTAGTTGACAGCAGATGACTGCCGCCGCTCTTAAAAATCGTTTTCACTATAAAATTCCCCTGGGCACTTAAGAGGCAAAACTGACCAAAAACTAAGCGGGAATGTCCCTGATAAAGTCACCCAGCGAAAGTGGAAAAAAAAAAAGCTGAGGCTCAGGGGGAAAACATTAGGCAGATGTGGAGATGAGGGCGGCAGCACAAGGTCAGCAGGGGCACAAGGACATTCGGGGGTTGCAAAAAAAAAAATAAAGACGGGGGCAGGCCCCACAGAGGGCCCACAATGACCCAAAACAGTGGGGGGGAAAATGCACGGTGGGGGCACTACAAAAGTCAGGCAGTGGCACAATGAACAGTGTGGAGGTCACGGCAGCACCACAGCACCCGCATGAGGCCCAACATGCACAATGACATTCGGAGGGGGCAAAAAAAGGAGTAGGCCCAGGTGCACAATGACAGAGGGGGAGGGCACGGCAGCAAAACAGAGAAGCTTTGAGGTCAACAGTGGCACAAACATTCTGGAGGTGGCAAAACAGGTGTAGCCACAGAGGGGCAAAATGACAAGAGTGGAGGGGCACGGAAGCACAGCATGGGGTCAGACAGGGGCAAATGACACAGTGTGGAGGTCACGGCAGCACCCAAAAGCACAGCAGGGGGTCAACAGTGGCACAGTGACTTCGGGAGGGGCAAAACAGTAGCACCCAAAAGGGTGGACAATAACACGTGTGGAAGTCACGTAGCAGCAGAAAGGGGTCGGGCGTGGCACATTCACATTCGGATGGAAAAAAACGGGAAAGGGGCCACAGAGGGGCACAATGACAGGAGTGGAGGGCACGGCCAGCATGAGGTCAGACAGTCAAAAATGACACAGTGTGGAGGTAGGGGCAGCGCCACAGCGCAGCTGAGGTCGCGGGGCACAAGACATTTGGAGGTCCCAAAAAAAAGGGTAGGCCCAAGGGGGCACAATGACGGAGATTTGAGGTGACGGCGGCAGAGCAACAATATCAGAGAGGGGCAACAGTGCAACAGGGGGATGTCATGGCACCAGCAACAGCAGCAGCAGCATGGGGGTCATAGAGTGGCACAATGACAGAGTGTGGGGGGTGGGGGAAAAAAAAACCATCCCTGGAAAAAGTGTTGGTAGCAGGGGGGAAACTGTAAGCAGATGGTGATCAGGGGGGGGGTGGCGGCTCAAATAGGGGTAGGCAGGTATTTTTGAACCCAGACTGACGCCTAAGGCATTGGTTGGGAAATCCGGCCATCCACCTGATTCATCTTGACAAAGGCATCTTTTCCACATTTCCCGTGGACAAGGGGGGTTCTCCTTGGGGTAACGAGGGCCCCCGCCCACTAAAACCCCCGCTCTGATGCCACAACAGGCCAGGCGACAGCTTCTCCACGCAAACTCGACAAGTTGTGGCCACACACCCAGTTTGGCTCCCCCATTATCCAGGGATCTTCTAACTGGGGTGGCAGAGTGTGCCAAATGGGCCACCCCCGGGGTTTTCGGGGACTGCCCCAGGTCCTGCTGCTGCTGCTTTGCGACCCCCCCTCACTAGGTGGGTAAAGGGAAGCTGCTCATCAGTGACCAGACTTGGGTTTTCTGGATGAGGGGTACTGCCCTACCCCCACCTTCCCCAGCACCCCGGGGCATAGTAAGTGAGGCTGAGGGAACCCCCCGGGGCAACCCGTCAAGGAGGGACATGTCCACATAGGCAGGGCCAATGACTCGGAGGATTTTCCCATTTAATTAAGTTTTTCCCCCCTCTAATCGGGGGAAAAAGGGTCCCATTTTGGACCGGGGAGCGAGGGTCCAATAGGTGGAGAGCCAGAAGTCATCCCCCTGCCGGATGCTGAATTTCGGCTTTTTCAGCCAGGGAAATCAGATGCTGGGGCCTCTGCACAAGTGACTCCGAGGGGGCCCTCCTCCATCTCCATGTAACTGCCACGTGCTTGGGGGTACGCCTCGTTTCCTCATCTCCCTCTACCTCCCCAGCTGCCCTGCTCCCCCCTCTTTGTACCTGGGGAGAAAATCCACCTTTCACCAACAATGCTTTCTCCAATGCTCCTCCTTTCCCCCTCTTTCGTCCCCCCAGGGTCATGTGCCGGAGATGTAGTCGCCACGTCTCCCTTCCCCCCGCCCAGACAGATTTTTCAGATTTTTCCCGGACAGAAAACAGGGAATGATTATTCATCCCCATTAAAAAACAAATAATGTCCCTCCTCGAATGGCCCAACAAAGGGGGTTCACGCATGAGCTGCCCCTGGGGTGACATCAAAGTTTCAAGTCGCCTGATCTCAAAAAATCGTTAAGCCTTCCTGTTATACAGTTTCCAACATGGCAGGCTGAATTTCCCAAAGGGTGGAAACATCGCATATCAAGTGTGTTGGGGGAGCCGTTCTGCCCCTGCAACTGAGGAGGGTTTCCCGGGTTTTTAGGAATGGATAAGTGCTCACGTTTCCTGCCATTTTCAGAATCTTTTGAAGACATGGAAGATTTCAGGAAAACCCTTTTCACACCAGATTGAAACGTGCCCTGGGAGGGCCGGGGCCTTCCCTCCCGGTGCAGCGCGGACACCATGTTTTTTCCCATTG